>JABFER010000110.1:0-124917 GCA_013618295.1 Fusarium armeniacum | reverse complement strand
TAGTTATCTATATAGATATATAAAATCCTATAAGGCTTCCTGGCTTATAATACTAAAGATTATACAGTTAGGCTACTATTTAGGAAGATTAGCAGTTAACTTAACTGTCAGTTATTTAAAATTAAGGTATAAAAGAAATAGATATCTCTATTAGAGTATAAAAATAAAGAAATAAGACCTAAAAAGAGGTAAAAAATTATATATAATAGAAATACTAAATTTATAAAAGTCGGCTATATAAAGAATGCTTATAAGAAGATATAGTAGATATTATAGCCTATTAAAATATCTAGGAAAGTCTAATAAGTAAAACTTAAAGATTTATATATAGAGTTCTATCTAAATATTTACTAATTAAATTCTTAATTTTATTGCTTTATTTAGCGTTATATTATATTAAAAATTATTATTATATTCAAATTTGGTCTATTATAAAAAAAGTGGCCGGTTATTGGGGGTAGCCGGTTGTAGGGTGGCCGACGTTATGTCACAAAATACTTTACACAGGGGTCATCAATGTACTATAAAAAGCCAAATTTACCAAAGTACATAGAGTCGATATTAGTAGGTGTCTTGTAATGTCACACCTCAGCCAGTTATGTAAAATCACCATGCTTACCAGCACCATGATGGCTCAGCCGGAAACATGATCCATCATGTGAGCGTCCACCACATCATATCACGTTACCCATGATAGCGCACAACACACGAGCCCACATCTACCGAAGCCAACCAAGTGCATATAAGAATCTAACTCACTAGGTAGATAGACAATTATGTCTCCTAGGTTAGAGATGGAAGCGAGTGACCACCGGAGCCCGATTACGAAGGGCCATATAGTTCGAACCAAACCTAACCGTCGTCAACCTTGCGTTCCTCTGACGTTCGAAACGCACTCCAAAAAATAAATTCAAGTCCAGCTTCAGGTATTCGATACGTCGCCCAATACAATAAGCAGGAAACCTACACAAGGTAATCACATAAGAACGGTCCCACCTATCCGGATGTAGTAACGTCTCTTTTTCCACCCAAGCGACCGCATTGTTGGTCAAACTGCATCAGAATGAAGGGGAAAAAACCTAATGACCTACAGTACCGTTGCTGATCTGCTTATCGTAAATTCACGTGCCGGTGGCTTCCCTTTACAAACTCTCCCGCATGAAAAGGAGAAGGGTGGTTGTTTGGCCCGGGTATCCATGAGTAAATGATATTTATTATATACTCTGTATGCTTCCCTGACGGCACAGCCGAGCGGATACCTACTGCAATGACAAACACAACACAGCACAACATGAAGGAACCTACACAATATAGTATCCTCTGGTGAACGATACTACGACTTCAAACAGCCACTGTGTAATTTCCACTTCTGATCATTACATGTCCAGGAAATTGTCATGTTGTACTTACTCAACCACCTTCGGATAAGTAACAAAATCTACAATCATAACATGGCTAGCATTCCTCTTATGCCCTTTTCAACTTGTCCATCCACCACTTGGTCGAATTTACAACCCCCATGCTGCTTAGCATGTCTGCTGGTCACTTAAAGCTTCAACAACTCTGCAACCACTTTAATCTACAAAACGAATCGAGTCAAGCTGTAACCAGAGCCTCGGAAGTAGGCTGGATACCTGTTTAGATATCATTGGAGCGGAGCACTCGCTAGTCAATGGGATCGGCAACAAGTCAAGCTCCAGAATGCTGAAAGTTGCATCACACGCAAACAGTTATCTCCCTTGTTCGAATATTATCGACAGCCGTACACGCTCGGAGCTGGCTCATTTTGGAATTTTGGTGCTTATTTCCTGTTCTGGTTCTTCGCCCGGTCTCGGCTCAATAGCTGGGAACAACGCACAGCTGATACATAAATGACCATACCCCAGGCACGACATGTGGGAGGGAGCGTGAAAGCATGCGTCAATGCAGAAACCCTGTGATTATTTACCAAGCTCGGAAACAGGCTTTGTCTTCCATACTTTGTCTCATGGCCTCATTGCTATACTGGACGAGAATAGCCGCTACATGTCTTGATTGCACGCCTTGCCAATACAAGAGACAGATAATATCGCCAGGAGATGCAGAACCATAGCCATTGAGCCATTCGCCACGGCTCACAACGGCTTCCGTCCGGTCCAGGTTGTTTGTACATGCTGCAAGCACACGCCTATAACTCGGCCATCGCCTCGGACAAGGTAACACTGCAGATAGGACTCGTTTCATTCGAAGCCCAACACCTAGAGATCTGGCCACAAGATAGTTGCTTACAGCCAAGCATTTGTATCCTGCTTTCATTTCTTGGGTAAGCGATACTTTCCGCCAGCTAGCTCCAACTTATTCTCCGCCACCTTTTCTGCCAAAAATTCTTGCAGCTCCTCATTAGTCCACGAACAGCCGTCGGGAATCAGCATCTTCATCATCATCAACATCTGGCCAAGCGGCATAGTTGGTGCCGAGTTTGTCAACATGCCCACAATAAACTGCCAGTACACGGTGCGCCGCTCTTGCTCCTTTGAATCGATCTTGGGTTTGCGTGGAGACGGTTGGCCACCGTCAGCATCTTGACGATCGTTGAGCGAGTCTGGGTCTCCTGCCTCGTTTGCGTCGTCAAGTCGCTCCAACACCATGTAGGTTCGGTTACCGATATCACGAAGCACTCGCTTAGAGACCCAGAATTTGAGGGCAAGCCCAAGAAGATCTTCGTCGATCATGAGTTGTTGCCAGATTCCGTCGAAAGTTCGCTGTGTAGGACCAGACTCGCCTTCATTATTTTCGTCCTGAAACGCGTAGATGACTGCAGCTTCATACGTCTTGCATTCGAGCTCCACCGACCGGTCGTCAAAGTCGAGTTTGACAGTTGCCGAACCCAACTGGTCCAGCCAGTTGAGTTTACGTGATGTCTTGAGCCGTTCGAACCCTTGCTCATATCTCTTTTGCATCTCTGTGACAGGCGCCGGTACTGTAAACGGTTCCTTGGGTAGACTAGGCCAGAATAGTCGCGATAGGATCTTGGAATGGTATACAGGTGCTTCGGGATCGTTCAAAGTTTGTCGAATGTTCTTGCCCAGAGCCGTATCAACTCTCTTCGAGTCTTGGATATCCTTCATCATGACATCGCAGTTTTGTAGAGCACTCTCACCGAACCGCTTCTTAAGAAGGCTCAATACCTTTGTCTCTTGTAAAAAGGTTGCCTGGTCTGAAAGAAGTCGCTCCGCAATAATCAGCTGGAACTCTTTGATGAAGATGTCCTGAGAACCAAGTGCATTGATGAGAGTTCCAATAACGTCCTCATTTCTTGGCCTCTTGTAGTTCACACCAGCGTCCACGGGGTCAGGAACCCAGGTCATGTCATTCCAATCAAGATCCTCGTCCTCAACCTGGCGCCGCTGTTGTTGGGAGGCCACACTAAGAAGCACTGCCAGCTCCGCCAGGTTCGCTTTTCCTTCTTCTGTTTCAGCATCACTGGGGTTGGAAAGAAGGCCACCAACAACGATTCGAATAGCATCGTCCCTTTGACAGAGATATAGCTGTAGAGCGTGAACGACACGGTCAAGGAGAACTTTGGAATGGTCCAAGGCGTGGAACGTCCGGATCATGGAGATATATGTTTGAAGAATATCGGAAGTCGACCTCCCAGGATGAAGAAGCCGCTTCTGCAGGGCTGCGGAGAATGCATCTGTCAGCTGTAGACGACGTTGTGGTGTTGTGACGGCGAGACGAAGATCCTCAAGACCACCTCTACTCTCAGGCCAGCACAAGGCGATGTCAAAGAGTTCCTGAATTCGGAGTGTTGCAAGGCGTCCTATTGCGATATTCTTCCAGCATTCGACGTCACTCCACGCGATGTGCGTTTCGAGGCGGCTAAAGACCTCGACAGCGAGACGCCCATACTGGTTCTCGACCCATTCTAAAAGATGACCCAGACAACCAGAAGAGATGCTAGCCGACGGGTTCACCGACTGCTCTGGCACTACCCAAACCCCTGAGTACGATATTCGAATGAAGTCTTTCATGCTCGCATCCATAATTTCTGCAAACAGGACCTGGAACTTCTCTCCCACCAGGCCCACGTTCCTCAGAGATTCTAAGAGACCCAGCAGCTCTTTACGAGCTGCCGAATCATCTCCTCGTGACTCCAAGCATGATATAGACCCATCATAGCGCTTGCCTATGCCAAGATTAAGACGAATGAGGCGTTGCAGAACACTAGTCAAAGCATCCGTCAGGCCTTGGTTAAGAGAATTGCCTATGATAGCATGCAGATCTCGACGGAATTTGGAAATTGCTGCATTTGAGGAAGCCTCATCCTCGTAGCCTTGTACAATGAGGGTCAAGCCCCAGTGATACTGCCTATGAGCTGCCTCAAGAGTTGATATGCTCGAAAGCAAAACTTGTGTCTGGTCGTCCTGGCTGGCGCAAGCAGCCAGCAGTGGCATGACATGGTGAACAAAGTGTTGGCGTACTTGATGCGTATGCCATAGTACAATGTCTTCTGTGTGAGTCGCTCCAGGCAATAAGCGGCCAGAGTCGAGAAGCAAAGCGATAGAATCACGAACACCCAAGTCGACCTCTTGCGACTCTGGTGGTAAGGTCCCAAAGGAGTCTTCGATAGCCACTGAAGTTGGTAACTGTATCTTGGAGGTGACTATATGCCAGGCCCGATCCCACCTCACTTGATCATCAGCATGACTGAGAGTCTCATGAAATAGTGGTGGCGGTGGTGGTGGGGGAGGAGCATGTTGAGATGACGACGCGTGGGGACCTCCAAAGGCAGCACCCTGATCCGTGAAGGTAGCGATGGGCGTTGAGCGAGGCGTGGGCGATGAAACCTCGGTCTGAAAAACGGATCGGAAGACGTTTTGCTTGCGTGCTCGATATCTCGACGCTGTTATGGCCATTGTGGTATAGTAAAGTGTGATCTAGGCAGGGGGTGAGAATGTCAACAAAAGACTTGTTGTGGTTGTTGCTATCGCGTGCGAAAGACGATAAGGCGGGTGACAGTTCACACCGGGTGACTGCCGTTTACGTAGCGCGCCAGATTACCAGCAGCACCTAGGTAGGTTCCATTGGGGGGTGGAGGTATGACGGGCCGTGCTTACTTCTTCGACGTTAGATGACCCACCCAATCAAGATTGAGGCGGCCGACTCACTTACACGATTTACCGTGTTGAGCTTGAAGGATCTAGTAAGACGAGCTGCCTAACCGGATGGAATCGACCGATACAACAGGTAGATACGTACCTGGCTTACCAATGCTTTTTTTTTCTCTCTCTCTTTCGTCTGCTACAGTTGTTTATAGCGTTTCAGATAACGTATTACACTTACTTACCTGGGTGTTTCACTAGGTAGCTGGCGTTCTGACCGGCTGAAGCTAGAACCAACCAACCAACAAGTTTATCATTGAACCTTACTAGGACAAGACAGCTTCTAGAGATTGACTCTGATGTCGGCAGTTTGATGTCAGATCTTCGTGTTTGATCCGTAGCCCCACACCAAAGGGTTTAAAATTGAAGTACATGCGAAGAGTAAGGCAGACTGGCACTGACTGACTGCTAACACATGTGCCGGGTTTCATGGCCACTCAGCCACAAAGGATTGAATACCTATATCAAAGCTCAGGGATGGTTTAAAGTAAAATCCCTGGTATTGCTTGGAAGGAAAGCACATACGGATATGCATACAGATCACATCCCGGTTAGGGAGAAATAAGCTAAGCATTCTCATCAGGGGGGCACAATTTTGGCGAAAGTGTAATCACGTCCGACTCGGCCGACGAACTTCTGCAGTCCGGCTCCGAAGGGCAAGGACAGACAATCGTGGGTCATCCACGGATTAAGACCTCCAGCCGAGATCGCCTCGTCCGCCTTATTGGCCGAGACGTACAGCAACAAATCGCGGCTCTGGGCATGGTTCGATGCATAAAGATTGCTGGGATGCTGCTTGTTGGAGTGCTCATCCTTACTTGGCCGCATAGGCTTGAGCCCAGCTATTAGACTATCCGGATGGAGCAGGCCCAACCGATCCGGCTGGACAACAGAAAAGAGAGCGATTTTTTCGCTAGTTAGTTCTATCCCGTCTTTGCTTGGCATTGACAAGTCCGCTTAGCAGGAGTTCAGACCGTTCAGACGGGTCGGGAAATTAGCTTGCTACTTTGCGCTTATGGTGTAAGGTCATAATAACGGAGTTTTCCGTTCAGTCTAATACCATTCAATCTACATACTTACCTAGCCCACTTGAGTTCGCCGAGACAGCATGTTAAAGGAAAAGCGTACAGTCTGGGTAGTCCTTATACATACTCCCGGATGCGTTTTGGTTCAGCCAAGTGACTGTAAATACAAATGAGAAAATGATATTTTATATTCTGCAATATCCAGTCTGTCGGAATATCGGAATCCCCAAAACCTGGTAAACCCTTGTGCTGGTTCATTGTTTGTTGTCTGTGTACCTGCATCCGAATGGACGGTAAAGAAAGGGAAACCGCGGGAACAACTCCTATTCTTCCTCGTAACTCCGTGCAATTCCCCCTTGTCGAGCCAAGCCAATGTTAATCTGCACATACCCACCTCCGCGTTTAAATTATATTGTTATGATTTGGACGCTAAATCCCGGCTCTCCCAGCCCTACTCAGAGCTATTATGCCTTGCCATACTGTTCAGGGTAGCATTCTGCAACGGCTCATGTCTGGCCTTGATCCTTCAAACATATCTTGCTGTGCCCTATCACTTATGGCGCATGTATCATGGTTAATTGCTTTTGCCAAAAAAGCAAATCAGCGAGATACAGCCTAGGAAAACCGGGTTAAAGCATGATGGCAACGTCCAAATAGTCAAGGATGGAGCGGTTTGAACGTATTCTGTATGTAGTTACTAACCTCTAACTAACAATAGGCCATTATCCGAAAAGGGAAGGAAACATGGCCTGATGGGTTTTGAGTCTGTGTCCTCTGTTCAAATATTGACGACGATCCGATCCACTGTGACACTTGGCGGTTGACCCATCGACGTGGTCACGCATGGTTTCGATTGCTGCATCAGTCACCACAAGTGATGGACCACGTATATGCACACATGTGTACAATAGAGTAAGGCAAAAGAAACGATAGAGTAACACTGGCATTGTCTAACGTTACAATAATAATGTCATCGGGGGCTATGCCGTCGTAGATTTATGGGTATATTAATACTCTCTCGTTTTTCCGACGATACATCGATTTGCTGGTCACTAGAGATAGTGAGTTGTGAGTGGTTTAGCAACTTATGAATTACTTGGAGCTTTGGGGAAGTGATTAGGTATCCATTGCTCTTGGATTGGAACAGTCCCGATTGTGAGTATAGGTAGGTAGGTAGGTAGGTAGGTACTGAGAAAACATCCCTACGGGGTGAAAGTACTTGATTTCTCCACTGTAATTTAGCTCTACTCACTTAGGTACTCTTGATAACGGAAGGGACTCTATCCGTACCAACTAACTTGAGAACCAATTACCTCGCCTAACCCAGTTGAAAACAAGCAAGTGGACGTCGAAAGAATAAAGTGTTGATCGACCTAATAGCCTTGTTACTATTCATTCCCACTCTATTTCCCTTAATCGCATCCATCGCGGGCGTTGGTGCTGATGCTTATGTTTCTAGGCAGGGTACTGCAAGCTTAGACTCGACTCAGCTTGTGCCAGAAACCGAGTTGCGTGTTCCAGAAACCATGTGGCTGGCACTATACCCTCGTTTCAAGACGAGATCCCATGCAATGCACATGCCAATGCCATGGTAATCCGACTGTATGCCGTGGGGGTGCATCAACAATGACATTTTCTACTCTACCCTCTGGCGGGGTGGCTGTATCAAGCATAGAAGAAAGATGAGAGTTCACCCCACGCACGCAACAAAGGACGGGCAAGGGGGGGCGCTTCTTTCATTTCCATGGATCGCTTGTCCTGACTGAGACAAAGCCTGAGCCCTGCTGGGCGGACGATAGTGGTTGCGCCGGTCGGCCGTTGGGACCGACTCGATCCGAGCTGCCATTCGCCAACTGACGCCGGGGGGCACGTTGCAAATCTTCCGTCTTTTCGTCCAAGTCTGTTTTCGGGGGTCCTTCTTTTCGGGGCCGAGGCGGGATCGGATACGGGCCTACGGTCTAATATCTCTACCGATTTCTGAGAACCATGTCAACCAATGTGCACATCCATATCAGCAACTCTTTCTTCTATGCATTTCTGCAACCCAACTCACTCATCTACTCGGTCAAGACTCGTTACAATCCTTGATGATTTCTGTAAATAGCATGATTTGACATCCAAGGGGCAGTACTGATCCTACTGTCTTATATCACTCATTTGCAGCCCACATTAGCGGTGTCTACCCTGCTATTTTTGCAGCGCGGCTGTGCTGCCAACCCCAACCAGGACAATCGTTTGTTAGCTTACTAACCTGGTTGTGTACGTTCAGTTTAGTACATACTGTACTAGTTAGACATGGCAGGGATTTACCTCAGTGCCGCGACGATCATTTTCTTCCCACTCGAATGGCCTGCCTTTCCCAGTAGTCTGGGGCATCCTGTCCTCCTCCCTGGACCGCCAGCCTGTTTCAAACCATTACTCTCGTTCGATTCTTGCATGCTCAATTTGCCCAGCCAGTCTCCAAGTCTAGTCTCACTGCAACATCAGCCACGTAACTACTGGGAAGAGAAAATAATACCATGACCTAGCACAGAACAAACAGACTTGCAGGTCTTGACGCTAAAATGCTTTTCAACTGCTTACATACAATTGTGCTATGCTCTAATTTAGCACGACCCTTAACCAGCACAACCCAACGAGTGCCCCCCCTAGTCGTCAGTTCGCCGAACCTCACAGTAACAGCCAAGCGCCAATTCGTTCGTGGCAGAAGCTCAAGTTCTGTAGCAATGAGATTTGTTCAAGACAAGCTTGCAATATTGCTAGCTCTTTCTATTGTATCGAAAAAAAATTGTTACATAGAAATGTAGAAGAAAAAAATGTAACAAAACTCCATACCAACCTCTTGTAGGGTATTGGTGAAAAGAAGGAGCACCAGATTTTGCTCAAAACAGACTCCGCAACCAATATGCTCCGGAGGCAATCCAATGTTTGCATGTCCTTGCCTCAACGGACATCCATCCCAACATGCTTCATGATGCGTACCATTCCTGGTCGCCCTGCAACTGTTAATGACAACAGCCATCCCATCCAAGTTTATTGTGAGATTGAACCCCAAGGCTAAAATCATTCCGTGTATCCTCCAAAAGCCTTCTAGCCAGTGACCAAAAACATGTAACGCCGATCCATCCAAGCACCGCTGCTGGTAAGTGCAGCCTTCGACAAATGATAAGTAACTAACGCCCAATGCTGCTCAGTTTGAGGCTGAGTTTCCAAATGTTGGAGTAATAATAGCATCAGTCATTTTCCTGATGGTTTTGTGAGCTGATGCCTCACGAGTTTCGTCGTCCTTTGCACTTGTCATGGAGGAGATGTCCGTTTCGTGCAGTAGTTCTCGTAAACTCGGCTCCGCAGTTAGGGCACGATGCTTTGGCGGCCTGTCCTGATTTCTCTCGCTGGTGGCGTAATAGGTTGCTAAAGGTTGAAAATTGTCGCCCATTGCATCCATGTTCCCAGCATCGTGGCTTTGGTCGGCTTTGCACCACTCTCACATGTCCCGCATCTTGCGAGTTTGCGCTCCCGGGGCCCATAACGGCTGGCAGCTGGTACATAAAACCGACGTCCTGGCCAACAGGCACTGGTGGTGATCGAGCACTTTCTTAAGTTAGATATGATTATTGAACATGAAGGTCAGAAGCATACCTATATTGATTTGATCCTGCATAAACAGATGCATAATCCACAGGCATATTGTAGTTGGGTTGTCTATCGCAGATTAGCATGGTCCGGGCACCGCCCTATATATGCAGGGGTCTTACAAGCTTTGTGGGTAAGTGGTAGGGTATACCGGTGCTGAAGGAGGTTGCTGGTCTTCGAGGGTCGGGCTGTAAGACTGCAGGTATGTCGAGCTGCTCATTGAAGTTGGGGTATCGCTCATAAGGGTCACGGATGCAGGGGCGGTAGTATAAGCTGGAATGCTCATGGTGGCAGTCGTACTGGGGAGTCCCATTGCTGAAGATGAGTCGGCATAGGAGTTGCTGTTGGCACGACGCATCCTGCTCACAAGCCTTGAGTCTCGACGTGCCCTGTCTGATTGTCGTTTTACTTCTCGCTGGTCCGTCGAAAGAGTGAATCGAGGGGGGCTCGATGTAACTGATCTTGACTGTGGGGAAACATGTCCCATTGAAGACAACCCAGGGCTCAGCAAGCTGCTTCCAGAGGCACTTGATTCGAGAGGACCTGTAAAGCTGTCAGTCAGTGTTGTGTAGATGAGACAAAGATGAGTGTTGCGAACCTGGCCATGTGAAAGCTGATCTTGGTCCCATGGTGAAAGCAGGATCGAACTGAATAGCAACAGTACTTAAGAGACAATGTTAGCGCATGTCTTAGTGTTAGAATATATAATGATAGTACCTCATACTGGCTGATCTTCCTGACGGACGGCAATCTGATGTTAAATGGTGGTGGCTCTGGTGTGAATGGGTAAGAGATGGCCTAGACCCCTCCTGCAGTTGGTCTGAATGGTTCCACGTTGAGTCGACACCGGTCGAAGCCAACGTAGGAAACTGAGAATATGATTGAGAGGCAGGTGTGGGTAGATAAGAAGACTCGGCGCTTGACGTGCTGAGGTAGGGGGTGGGTGATGAGTAATGGTTTGGTGAGGAAACCGAGGGTTGGTGGGATAGCCCAAGTGTGTGAGTCTGTGGCGAAGTACTGATATTCGAGCCGAGTACAAACTCTCCGCTAACAGAGACCTGACTACTGACAATAGATCTGGCGGGCGGTGAGCTCAGGTTGTCACGGTTGCCTTCTGTTGAGGTCGAGTCCATCTTGACTGAGGATGGAGGGGACGGGGGAAGGTAAAGAAACTCGGATTGAGACATACGGAAAAGCGAGAAGCTATGAAGCCGATGATAAAGGATTGAGTCTTGTTGATGCGAGGTGCCGATGCGATTAATAAGTGAGCTGGGCAAGGGATCGGGGATTACAAGAATGCCTTGTGTAGTTGTTTAGGATGAAGAAAGTATCGAAGCTTGGTTTTAAACGTTGATCTATCTATGGACCTCTGAGCCCCAAACACGACCAGGGACAGGATGCCGACTTATATGAAGAGGGCAGTACACTATCCTTCCGTTGAACGTGCATGACGAAGTGAAGGAACTGACAGAGAACCCTCCTTGAAGACTGGAGTGACATGGAGCCATGGGTACAGGGCAGTACATGACCAGGGTCTGAATTGCAGTGCTATGGAGCGTGCTGCGTGGAGCGTACGCTGAGCAATAAGGAAACATGCTGTTGGCAAGGATAACAAATGATTGCGGGAGTGGCACCATGGGAACAAGAGTGATGGGGGAAAGAGCAAAGCTTGGAGTATGAAGGACTGGGGGGGCGTGTTGGAAATGAGAGATCCGTTAACTTAGTAGGTAAGTGAGCCATCGTCTAAGGGACCTGTGGTGGTCACGGCGTTGGTATGGGGCGTAGCGGGGAAAGAAAAAAGAAGCACTCATTGATAGGCTCTTTTGGAGTTGACCAGCAGTGTGTTTAGGACCCATGTCGATGGCCCTACCAGGCCATCGAGGTACCCATACGACGGCTAGCTGACATGGGGGCATAAGTGGGAGAGTGCGCGCGCACCTAACCCACCTTGAAGGCTCCATCCAAATGGGTGGGCTCTTTCTTCCACCTCCAAGTCAAGCGGGCCCATGGATCAATCATTCTCAGCAGACTCCCTACTCATAACCCAAGTGAAGAGAGGACCGGCATTATGAGACGACAGCCGACGTTTTGAGATTGTGCTAGAGCAGGAGCCGCACCTGGCGGGTATTTTGGAATAATCATACCTAACCAGACCAGTTTTGTCGAGCGATGAAAGGGTAGAGAGGCGCGACGCGATCCAGGGTACGTCAGAATCGTCAGTGACTTGTTCTGCTTCGGGCTGTTTTTGACAGAGGATTTAATAGTGTTCTGCGTATCTGACTGCGTATCATCCTAACGATCGCCTATATTCGCGTATGCGCCTCGTGGTCTCAAGACCGAGACACGGGTTTCGTGGGCATTTTTCTTTTGCTGTTTTCTTGTCCCAAATATCGTGAACATTGTGTCATGTCAGCCTGTGTATCGTGTTTATTTGGACATTAAGTTCGGCACGCTGTGAAAAGCAAAGATACGCAAGCCATGCGCGTTATGCTTTGCAGACGGCAGTTGACTGACGTCTACGGGAAAACGGTTATCGAACGTTTCCTTGGAAGCAGAGATGCATGTATGTACAAAGGCAACAGAACAAAGGCGGGAAGAATCCTGAGGAAGCCGTAGGATTCAGATCCTTGCGCTTCGCTTCTCTGTTCACGTTCGACGAGTAAACGGTCAATACAGACGAGAAGGAGCCGTCTCCTTGGCTGTGCGGAAAACGCAACTTGTTATCCGTTCCCTTCTGAGGCCCAATCCTATGATATAGGCAGTTTTGACCCAATAGGTTAAGCAGAAAAAGAGCGGGATGCAGTTCTGCTCCCGCTTCGCCAAGAAGACTGGCGTACAGCACCCAGGCACACTGTAGGGGCCACGCAGTCTCATCAATTCTGAATCTCAACCCACATCATCAATTCCAAGTTAGACTGGTCATGGAAATAACGCGGCCATGACATGTCCCGAGACAGTTTGACTGGCCTGTCTACTGCCAAGAATGGTTCGTCGTGTAAGTTCTGGGTGTCTCGGCAGGCCATATAAAGCTTAAGCGATAAGATAGGCCAACGGTCCTGTGAACACAACAAATGGCGGGTCGATAGCGAATCCAGGGCCAAGGTCGCGGGCTCTCGATGGGAAAGAGCGGTCCACGAGCGATCCAAGGGTCAGGGAAAAACGACAAGATAATGGTAGTATAGAGGGGAAAGGGGAGGGTGGTTGGAAGTATCCCCATCCGATGTGACCGTACAGATACACTAGAGTAGCAATAATAACAGTACTGTAAGTTACAGCGTGGGTAATGAGTGCAGTGTCCAGATGTACCCACCGACCGGGGGCTCTCATTCAGAGACGCGCCCGCTAATCAGGCATGCCGTGGAATTGAATGCCGTGTTGTGTGGTGGAATTTGTCAAGATGACTCGCGGAGTCCAGTGCCGTGGACATGCTGGTTGCAAAGCAGCCATTTCGAGTCTCTGATCTAGAAGCGGGTGCATGCCAAATCGTAGACGCCTTCCGCTTTTGGCGCCTAGGATGGGTTTGCCTGCACAAGCGATGCGGGAGGAGCACCCTAAGTCAGGTAGGTAGGTAGGGATACTCTGTAAGGTGCTGCTGGGCTGGGCTGTCAACTGTAGGGCAGGTACGGAGTACGGGCAACTAACGGATTTCCATTCCACGGGCGATTAGACGCCATTGACAGGCAGGCACAACCCAACTGATGTTGCGCTAGAAGGATGAACAATCCATGCCTCCTTGTCGCCTGTTCCCTAATTCCCTAATTCCCCGCTGCCGCGCAATTGAATGGCGACAGGCCTTGGGCCCTCTATCATTCCTTCCCTTCTCTTATGTTCCCTGCCAGTGGGCGGCCGACTCTTGGCTTCCAACGTTAATCCAATATCAGCCGGGATAGGTTACAGCCTTAACCCGGCAGTTTTCCCACCTGCTTACTGTACCTTGGGTAGGTACATACCTGTGGTACCCTTCAGGACCTTGGTTGAATTTGTCCGTGTTTATCATCATCACTTTCACTCTTACAACTGGGTCCCCGCTCCCAAAGATACCTACCTACAGAATGCAACACAACAGCCTAGGATCGTCAACGCGGATGAGTATCATCATCACGCACAGCATAGCCCCATGATCGCTTCGACGTCCTCATCCTTTTCCTGAGGGGCCCCCTGGCTTGCCTGCCTGTCTACCTGCTGCTTACTTACTACCTATACACGTTCGCCCCCATAGGCACCTTGTCATCCAATTATCTACTCTCAGCACATACCTGCTGTACACACATATGGTGTCAGTCGGTACGTACTACGTACCTACCTACAGTGCCGTACAGGCAGGCCCGCAGGTGACAGAAATAGGCTCATGCAAGCAACCACAGGGCTGCCATATGTTGTTCTAAGCGCGAAAGTCTATAAATCAGACTTCCGTTTGGGGTAATCACCGGGAATCTGTATACCCTCCATCTCTTTGTCTATCAGCTCAGTGTCAGGTCGCTTTTGCGTAGTGATGAAATTCTCCTCGTCGTAATTCTCTCTCTCCTCATCGTCAACCCACAGCATCATTAGGAGACCTCGATTTGGACTCTCGGCTGATTCTGATTTGCAGATCAACGACTATTGCGAGCTTAATATGGCCATGGACCACAATGACAGATCCAAAATGGCGGACTCAAGCATGCATCGGACCGATGCACCATGACAGCCCTGAGCGGGTGCAACGCTGAACTGGTAGCTCCACCTGCATCCCGACAACAGATGGTGGCTTGGGCTCTTCAGGCTTGGCACACAGCTGCTCGTATAGGACCTTTTCTGATTGGCTGAAGCGCTGGGAGCGCCTAATCAACCCAATCGCCGATGTTACATCAATGACAGGCGCGCAAATACTTGCCAACGGGAGGCGGAGCGGGGATCGTCCTGGTCCCAAGGGCGCAGTGGGACAAAAGGACATTGACGTGGATCAACAGCCTTAGCGTTTGGCCCCCGACTGTTTGGACCCAATCGGAAGAATTCACTTGAACCACAGCTTTACCCAAAGAAACACTAGGTGTGCTTGTCTTCTGGGTCTATGCTGGCTGGCAAACTTCATCACGTTGCTCGTGGTTTGCAGGTTTTTACTCACTTTTAGCCCCCAAGCGATAATATGGCTCAAGCATCATCATCGAATCGAACTTGGCAGAGCTCGAGCAGTTGATCAATCATTCAAATTCGTACCAGTCTCACAGACTCGACAACTACCGCTGTTTCATTGGCGATGTCATTCATCTTCGCTTGAAACATTGCACAGCCTCTTACGATTATACTCGCTTGCTTTGAGACGTCGCAAAATAGCTACTATGGTACATGGCATAGAACTGGATCCTTGCATGGCAGTTCACTCGCTCATGTCAAGTCTTACATGCTCATTTTATACTTGCTCACCGTCACTATTGCCGAGAATGAGACGCTCGAGAAATTGACGTGCGGGCCTCTGTTGATATCATGATTCAGAATGCAAGTTCAGGTGGTGACTAAGGCGGGATAAGCCAGCAAACGTCACAACTGTCCCCCTTTCACCAAGAGGGACCTTGTGTCAATCTGAGCTACTTTGTCGAATGACTTTGAAGTTTTCCAAGTAAGTTCTTGCTGTGTAGATTCTTTCTCTGATTATTAACACAACTGATCTATCTTGCCCTCAGGGTATCAGAAGAAATAGCTGCTCGAGCTATAGGTGACAAAATTAGTAGGCCAACTTATGACATTTAGACTACACGCTTAGTTTATTTATTTTAGCTCCCTGAAGCTTAGGGGTCATTTTTTCTGCCACCTACTAGCTTGCCTCCGTGATGGCTTTCTTTGCGGGCATCCAGTCAGTGGAGAAACATTACGTCCAAGATATCATCACTTGGTACGGCATGTTAGCTCACCCATGGATTTGCACTTCTGCTACTATTACTTACGTATAATTTATAGGTACTAGGCACGCATACGTATAGACGCTCACGAGTTGTTGATTCATGCCAAGCTACAACCAGATTAGGGGTAACGCTAACCATCTAGAGACAGCTCAGCCCGTTTTGTATGCAAGAGCGTGGCACGTTGAGCATCTGTCAACCGGTCCGGAATTTCTTCTTGCAATGAGCCTAATAACTTGCAAGAAACGTAGTCGAACCGTGCCAACAAAAAACTAGTCTCAGAGATGTTGTGTCTGGTCTGAAGCTTGGTAGCTGTCCAGTACTGTTCACTGAACTAACAACTTACGCGCGCGGCATCCCCACCCTACCCTTCGTTTTGACACAAGTCTAAAAGCTAAGACGTCGACTCGAAGAGCCGTCAAACTAAAAGCACGCGCACACAATTTAAGGACGCCACAAATGTTTCAAACAGGCCACGGTTCCGTGACTCTATAGAAGTTCCCCGGAAACAGCCTTAGGGAAAGGATCAGCGAAACGGCTGCGATCCCTTACAGCACTAGATCACACCGCGATATCCTCCGGTCAAAACATGTTGTTGTCTTCATCTCCTAGTTGGGCTGGGCATTGACGCAGGCCAAACTGGGTGTTCAGTTGACCCGGAGCTACTGCTGCAGCTCGTGGAATCGGCGTAGATTGATTTATGTCGCTGCCTAGAGAGACGATCGATGCCCTTTCAGTATCAGAGGGCTTGTGCATTGATGTCCGAGTCCGAGGGTGGGCGTAAGGACCAACATCACAGGGCAAGGCAGACTTGGACTTGGATCTTGGAAACTATGGTACCTTTTCCAAATGCCTGGGGAGATCACGGCTTCTCCATAACGCCGTGATTATCCCGATTCGCTGATCGGTTGCAATTGGAGTGCTGTGTTTAGCGTTGCAAGTTTCATCTGCCAACCCTCTAATACTAAGTAATGACGAAATGAAGCTAGAGTCGATGAAAGCCAAAAGCAAGGGCGCCTTCTGTCTGGCCTGACTCGGCGAGTTCTAACAAACATCATGACAGGCTGTCCATGTCATATTAGTTAAGCTACCTGGTCTCGGCAGTGGATGCTCGCGACGCATGCTGGCCATGTTGAAGATCGACTAGTTCCCATTAGCAGTTGACGTTAACGTTCACTGTCAAAGCAAAACCGCAATCCCCTCGCGATCATTTCGAGAACAAGGGTCCTGGTCTAGTTTCATGACCTCTATGTCCATCTCTACAGTACATCGAGATACTTACAAGCTTAGCTTTAACGGCTACTCCGGCGCCGGGGAAACCTTAGCACGCACTAGATAACATTCGCAGAAGGTCGGGTTGGTGATAAACTCATCTTTGACGTTTAATCTGGTCTCTTTCATATTGAATATCTGGTTGGTAGGCTGGCCCTGAGTCGTTGTGGTGTAAGTGCCGGGATGGTCGTCTCTGCGAGTCGCCCAGAAGGACAAGGACAACCCAACGGTATGGGTATTCGCGTTGCTGATCACTCAGTATCCTGGTCATAATCGACTTTCTCGGGACCGAGCTGGCTGCGCAGTGCTTAATCCCTGAGCCTAATAACATGGTTCCAACCCCCAAAGTGCGATACAACACTCAAAAATATGATGAGTTTGTTTCCTTGCATCGTATGAGTTGCGAGGCAGTGTTGATTAGTGAAACACTTGATGTGTGAATTCCTTTTCACACTACATATTAGAGAAGAAAAGAAAACAACGCTACGTCGTTGCCAAGAGCACTGACACCAATTCGTTTTCGTGCATGTAAGCGAAATATCTCGAGCTCTTAGCCTGTCCGGGACTTTGGTAGGACGTCGTTCTTATCCACGCCCTACGTACAACGCATCCTGTCATAAGTTTGTATGTCTGGAACGAATGCCGAGTCTCCGCAACATGGCTTGAGTCTGGGTAGATTATGAATTGCTGGTCAAGTCTACAAAGCCTAGTTACACGTGCGTTCTCGACCTTCAACCGAAGAACACCTGGAGAACACTCATACGCTCAGTGTGCAAAACCTGAAATGACATGACCCTGCTCGTTGGCACTGCCACTTGTAGCCCTACCTAATGCCAATCTAATGTCAGGGCGACTTCTTCACAGAACCATGGTCCGGCTCCTCTAGGATCGAATCCATGCGTCGAAGCAATCTTGAAAGATCTTGGCGGATATTTCCGGCAGTCGTTTTGTTATCATGATGACCATAGCGTTGTTCCTGTCGATCTACGCTTGATCTTTTGAAACTGGTGATGGGACGAAGAGAGTAAAGCTATGTTCAAGGAGACAAGGCGGAGCTTAAATGATCCATCAAATTTGATGCATGATGAGTGCATGAACGGCAAGGAGCTTGGGTCTCAAACTCTAGATGAAAAGTCTTTTGTACTGACAATCTGTCACAGAAAGTTCTGATCAACCAACGTCAAGAGTCCATGCTCTCCCATTATGTTAGATCCTCGTTTTGCCACAGAATCCAACAGAATGATGCGCATACGGGAGCGTTGAGTGCTGTCTGATGCCATTGTGGCAAGCCACTAGCTCGACGACGACGACGGCAAAGGAGTCTCGGTATTCGTTCCGGACCTGCCCGTCACTACTCTAGTGTTCCTTTGCCGTCTTAAGCCCCTATTGCTGTCCTCTTTATTGTTTCTTTACCCGCATCCGCGGTACGGTACGGTGCAGTGCAGTGCAAGCAGTGAGGGGTGGACCGAGGGGAACCACCAACTCAAATCCTTCGTGCGTTTCTCGCCTCTAGTGGCCGCAGCTTTCTTTTTTCCACGTGCGCTATATCAAGTCTCGACTCTCAACGGTACCTTGTTTGAGGAGTCAAAGTGGGCAAGTCCAGTTATGAGGCCATGCAGTATCCCAGTGAGTTGGATGCAGGCTCAAGGGGAGAAGGAGGTGGGCCAAGCGTTGAGGACTTTAACCTATCTTCTGGTGCTAATCTTTTCTCAAATTCGTACGGCCCCCTCGGCGGTTAACTCGTCGAACCAGAGTCGGTTCTTCTAAGCAGGGGCAGAGCTATGTATTACGGGGGTGGCTGTGAGTCTGCTCCTCTCCATAAGACGATGGGGTGGTGCCTTCTGGGGGCCTATGCCTTTTTGAGGCTGTGTACGGTATCAGGATCATTATGAAGGATCAGGATCAGACGGATGATTCCGCTCACAATCACGTCAAGCAAGCGGAGATTTTGGAACTTGGGTTATATCTACTTGATACGATACGCCTAAAATGGTCAAATGTCGGCCAGTTTTTGGATGGTAAGGCTGATATGCTACATCCTCGTCGGTACACCCACGTGTTTATGATAACAACCAAAGTTCAGATGAGTTCGAAACAATCTCTTCAGCTGGCCTAAGCTGTATGCTTGCCTCAGCTGTTTCCTAAGGTCCCTAAGGCTGCAGTGCGATGCATGCATACGCTGAACACCGTGATTTCTCTAATGCATCATCTCGACTCACGGATTTAGCAATTAAGCGCAAAGTACACAAATAACACGTAGAGTCACTCGCTCTCTATCCTCATATTCCACATAATAGCATGAGCTTTCCGAGCGGACTCGATGAGATGTGTCTTGTAGAAGAAATTGTGGTGATGTTCATCCGTACTTCGCGTGGTGTTTGTAGTAAGTACAGGGTAAGTTGGGCTCAGGATATATGACAACTATCTTCGATTGAATTTATAAGCTTTTTTTTCACTTGTCTTTTACGATGTTCTATTGCTGATGTGTTGTATTTATGCTCTAGGTAATAGATTGTATCGCAGTGCAGCCTTTAGATAGTGATCTCAATATCGATTGTTGTTTTTCCACATGTGCTTTGTTTGTGCAGTACACATGATGAGAATTAGACATACATTCACAAAGAACGATTACTCACCAACATAGAGAAATAAACAGCAAGCACAAACTCGTGATTAAAAGCAACAAGTCCAACAACTACCTCTTTTCTCTGGTAATACAGATAATTCGCATCATCATTTCCAGTCACGAGGCCATCATATCGAGCACTACCGTAGATCACCAAAGCCATGACCCCTTATGTAATCCAATAAGAGCCTGGCACGCGGTCTGGGTCATTCGTGGCCTAAGAACCAACCACCTGTCGTCATTGTATTCACTTACGATACAACATAAGCTCAGTTAATCAATACCTCCCCGCCTCCGACGTGTGAAGAAAAGAAGAAGAAAACCAAACTTGTACTCTATTTTCTACTTCACGGAGAACAAGGATTCTTTACTCGATTAGAGCATATCAGAACAGAACACTCGGACAAAGCTGGTTGGGCTGCTTGCGACGTTAAAACTGTACAGTGGTCGCCAGGCAGCGACCGCTTCTGTCCTTACTTAAACAAGAAGAAGCGAGAATACGACGTCGAACCGAAGGGCAAGAAAAAAAAAACCCCCCAAAGAAAAGAAAACCACCACGAGCAAATAACTTCTTGGTTCATCTCGTTACATACCAGACAAAAAGTCTCAGTATTCATTTGCGACAAAGCATCCTATTCTTACTCATACTTGCCTCCGCGCGAAAATCCATCAACCATCTACCCCCTTGTCAATAACGACCCCGCGATACATCATCAACCATGTCAGCCTTCATCGTCAAGCTCTGGGAAGATATCTTCACCCCGGGCCCGACGCCCACAATCCTCAAGGCCGCCAACGCATCCTTCGCTGCCCTGCAAACCGTCCTCTTCTGCCTCCTGCTAGCTACATACAATATCCACTGCGTCATCCTCTCCATCCTATGCGGCGGTCTGTGGTGGAGCGTGAATTGGTTCGCTGCAGAGCTGGCTATCGCCCAGCGCGAGCAACGCGAAAAGGAGGAAAGGGAGAAGCAGGAGCAGCTGGCCAAGGAAGCCTCGGGAAATGACGACAACGACGACACCGAAACAGAAGTCGAGACGCCGGCCCCGAATAAGGCGCCCCCCGTGGTTTCCGACGTCGCTACTGCTGGACTCGAGCCCGTCGAGTCAAAGGGTGAGGTGAAGCAGCGTGGTGGTACGACAGGGACACAATCGAGCGTCAGCACCGAGGATGAGTGGGAGAAGGTCTCCGAGGCCGAGAACGAGAAGGATAAATAGAAGAGAGTGTATGCACTGATTGAAGTACACGGTGATATCTGTTCACGACTCTATTCTTGCCATAGTATCGAGGTTTTAGCGGCAGAGGAGTAGGAGGCAGCATTGGAGTTATTAAGGATACCCCCTGCGAATCTTTTCTTCGTGACTTATATACGAACAGCATCGTCGCGATCCCAACATACGAATCCCATCCAGAAAGCGATTCAAGCTGATATTACGTGACACTGATATCGTCATGTCTAGATATTGTTAAATCAAGCGTCCAATCCTGTAAATAGCCTCATATAATCCAAAATCTACATTTGCCCTGCCCCGCGCCAACACCATTGCCATATCCAGACCAGCATATAAATAGATGAGATTGATAATACAAGACAAACGTTTAGTCTAAAACTTACATAACCTTTAGCTTTCGAGTTACGTGTGCCGCAACCACACTGCTCATGGCCCCAATGAACAAACACACCGCAATCGCGTTCGGACCGTCCGGATCAGGTTCCTTTTTGGCATCGACTGCCAACTCTGGACTTTTACCAGGTTCAAGAATGGCAAAAACAATGGTCGAGATGAATGTGCCCACAAACTGCGGCAGGGTAGTGTAGATGTTGAGAATACCAAAGTAGATGCCAGACAACTCGCCTGTTGAAGCTGTAGAAGGTAGGTCGACCTCCGCACCATGATCCAAGTGCAGAGGCGCATCGTTATGGCTAACCTCAGAAAGCTCGATGTCTGGCTCGTTTGAGATACGACGATAGGTACCGTCTGCCCCTGTCTCGCCGCTCATCTTGTTAACCTCGACGCCGAGGAAGGCACTTGGAGCCCACATGGCCAATGTCCACGGTCTGAACACTTCTGTTAACAATACGTACATGTTTTCGAGATTGATCAAACTTACATGCCACAGAGACACACCAAAACCGTCGCGAACCGGAAGCTGGTTGCAAACGGCGCCAAGGCCATGGATGCGGCAAACATCAGGTGCCCAAACACCCACGCTGTTAAGAGATCAGGCTTCACCTTGTTGAAGCGTGTCAAGAGGCCTGCAATGGCTTGAGGAGGTCGATGAGTAAAGGCATTGTCCTCTGGTGATTGGACCAACATGGGCAAAACCCAAGCACCTGCGAATGTGATCAAGGAGTACATGACCAGTGCAGTACTTCCTATGCGGCCAATCGCACCTAGAGTGTCCTCGGATTTTCTGGCATCGGCAGGCACATCGTAGCGAAAGTAAGTTTCGCCCACCCATGTGGTGCTGTAGAAAAGAAACGGAAACCAACCGATCCAAGCCCAGAACTGTGCCCAGCAGATAGCCTGTATGCGAGGAGGTAAGTTGAGTAGTGTCGACCAGATCTGGCGAAAGACTTTGAAGCGGCCCTCATGTTTGGCAGGTTTCGAGGTCAACAGCACACGTTCCGTAACAGCCCAGCACGTGAGCGCCGTTGAGCCCAGGAGAGCAACCGTTGATATGACGGTAAGCTGCTTGAATTGTGTGTCGCCCAGTGTTTTCCCAAAAATGCTTACAAGATCTACCGCCCCAGCCCCGTACGCAATCATATGGCCAATGGAGGACATGCGGCTTGCTGCGGAAACCCATGTTAACTTTACACACAGCTCAAACCAAGGTACATTGACTTACACCAGGCCGCCCCCGATTGTTGTTTCTCGATTGGTAGAGTATCCACGATTAGACTCTTTGAACACGACATTACTGGAGTTATGTTAGTTTTGACCCGTCAATGGTACGTAACCGAACTGTACCGGCATTGATGGCGAAATCGACAACATAGATGGCTAACACAGCCAGGACTATCGTGGGTCGCTTCGCAGCCTCCTCATCGGTTACAAAGTAACCGATAATCTCACGCGTGAAACCTAAAATCAAGAGGCTAATAGCAACGATAATGGAGCCAATAACCATCAACGGTCTTCGACGTCCCCATTTGGACTTGCTTTCATCTGCAATGACGCCCACGACAGGCTGAACTACGAGACCCGACAAGGGGCCAGCAATCCATACCAGCGAAGTATTGCTTTTGGTTAGACCAAGGTTGAGAAGATACGGCGTGCAATCTGATGAACTTTTAGCAACACATATCATGATATCATGATGCAATTGAGCACATACAAGTCATCTCAATACCCCATGTGAAACTATTTACGTGAGTATTAGAGAATAGCACGTTCGACATGGTGTCAAGTCGATTCGCGGGGAGTAAACGTACGTTATGCCAATTGTGACAAAACTCAATAGGATCATGCGCACTGCTTCAGAGTTGCCCCTGATAGCAGGCTGTCCTGACCAGCTGGCCATATTGGACGAATCGCGCTCTCTATGTAAATAGTTATAGCTGTCTGCGCTGCCTCGTTCGGAGCTATTGTGTTCGGAGGACTCTCGTTGAGGATGGCTGTCGTGAGCCTCAGCACTCGTCGGAGAGGGAGTTTGGATGGGCGACGAAGGACCTAGAGAGGAGTACGGTGCATCAATGGATATGGCGGATGCCGAAGGGGATATTGAAGGTGTCGGCAGAGGCGATACGGAAGACGAGGGCGAGGTAGAGCGGACGCCAGACACAAATGGGACCACGAGTCGACTATTAGACTGTGTATGAGAAGGAGATGGATTCTGGTGACGATAATGCTGCTGTGAATACGACTGTGAGCCTGAATCCTGCTGATTATCAGGCTGAAGTTGACGCTCAGCCTCGCTACGGTTGGGGTCGCGGAAATGAAATTGCGGCTGTTCTGGCTCAAGTTCCTGATGGCGACGATGATGTTGTCGTTGCTGTTGCGGGTACTCGCGATCGATTGCCTGCTCTTCTAGCGAGCTTGTCGCGGGCATGGCGTGTAATGTGGGTCATGGAACGCAGGGAATGGTGTACCTTGATGCGAAGCTTTCTGTTCTGCCAGGGGTAGAAGTCAAGCGAGAGACTTGGCAGTATTTGCGAGAGGCATTAGGAACATACCCTAGTGAAATGCAGAGAAGAGTACGAATAATGAGGACAAGTCAGTCTTGGGGTTCACAGTTGATCCGCACTAATGGAGGTAGTAAGCAGTCGTAAGAAGGGTACGATCCAGGAAGGAGAACACAGGTGCCCTTCTTTCTATTCTAGGGTCAACTGCCTAGTCTATTGCAAGGGCGGGGGATCGCTAGAAGCTTAGATGGGGACAGTGGATTAAAATGGGGACCTCCCCCCTAGCTTCACCTAGAGTTTAGTGCAAAGTCACATGTCATTGTATGTTGGAAGTTGAATAGGTATGAATGGCATGGATTGGAAGTACTCTTATAGCTGAGTATCGTTATGTAGTATCATCTTTAACAAATCAGTTTGGAAAGACGCCTACGGACCGTTTAACTCGATCGAAATCGATCATCAACCACCGAATCGTTTTACCGTTCATCCCAAATGAGGCGTGCGAAAGTTTAGTTTAATCATGTATTCCTGGTATTTCATTCGATAATCAACGAATCTTTCCCAAGTCTCCTCTACTAACACAAGCAGCAAAACATTCGTAGTACGAGCCCTGCCCGCACAAGCTCCCCTTTGTTTCTGCATCCTCCGAAATCTTACATACGCTGTTGGTATTTTGTTCTGAACGCCGGGCTCCCTTCTTTGAATTTGAAATAACCGTCCCCGAGCCGTGCCCCTCTTTCCACCCCTGATGGCTCCGGACCCTTTTCCTCGAGGACAATGAGAAAAAGCTGATACAAAATTACAAGTCCAAACAAATGAAAACTGAATCGATTAACACACGGCCAAATGTCAAGTTCCAGAATAAACGGAAGCCAACATTAAAGGAAAGGGAAGGAAAGAGAAGAAAAGAAAGAGAAGGCGTGAAAAGAAAAGGCTGAAGATGCAGGTGAACAGGGGCAGCCTTCATAACTGAATTGTCCTCTTTTTTCTTTTGTCGTAGGTCCGAATTGTGCATCAATGAAATAAACGCCCAAGCTCCGATCTTCAATCCTGGCATAGGTTTGATGCGTTACATAGTTCAATCGTCGAAAAGTAAAGTGGCTGAGGCTTTGGTGACTGTAATTATGAATCAGCGAGCCTGGCAAAGTGCTTGGACCAGATCCATCCGACTCGGTCGTCTGGATCGTCCTGGTTTTTCGCCAACCAGAGCTCTCCTTTTTCGCCAAGTACATCGAAGATCTAGACAAGGAGTCAGCCTCTGATCGTTGAGCTCCACACGTTAAGCGATTTTACTTACCTCGCCGGCTTGATATATCAAGTACGGGTAGCCAGCTTCATGCTTTGTCGTAGCAATATTGAATTCAAAGAGCGATGCAGCCAACCAGAGTACATTATACCCATCATCTACCGGCCCGCGCTCCCTAGAGGAGGCTCGAGATGATCGAGCACTGTCCTCCGGCCCATCAGGTGGCGGCAATGCTGAGTGGAAAAGCCCAGAGAATCGCCGACTCTCCTGCGATTGAGACTGATTATGAGAGCTATAGGTGGTTTGTGAGTCTCGAAGTTGTTGTGTAGATGATTCTGAACTCTGTCGTGGGACTCCACCCGAATCGAAGCTTCGTCCTGTGCTTGGTCTCGTGGAAGCAGCGAAAGATCGTGCACTGCCCGCGAGTTCTGGGGATATAGGAGATGCCGTGCCTTGCTGGTGGTTACTGATGCCTGCATAGTGGTCGCGGTAGTAATACTGGTGTGGACTAGGAATGTTTCCCGTCGTTATCACAGTCGGCGACGCTGAATAAGAGCCACTGTGACGCTTTGTAAAGTCTGTAGCTGGGACGCCTGGTACCTTCTCGCTGCTCACTGAAAGGCCTCGACCTCGTGAACCACTCTCAGATGGACGCGATCGCATCATAAGAGATGATGACTCATCGGTACTCCGTGTAGTCGACTGGGAAACCCGACCTCGGTACATAGGGTTGAGGATGCCGATGTTGGATAGCTGTTCTTGAGCGTAAGGGAAGTCCCGGTTGAAGGTTGCCACGACTTCCTTTAAATCCGGCATGTCGGGACAGTCGCCCAAAACAACTTTCATTTTGTCCTTCCAGATACCATACCAAGTTGTCTGGATGTTGATGAAGTTACCTAGACAAATATGGCCCACCTTTTCAGTTAAAGAAGACAATTTTGGAAGCTCTTTCTTGAGTGTATCATTCAGAGCCTCGTACTGCTCAACCTGTTCATTGAGTTTCGCATCGATACTCTTGCCTGCACGCTTTAGTTGCTCATATCGCTCAAAGTCGATACGGCGTTTCTGACGCTTCTTCATTGCCAGTGATGGATTGCCGTAAGCCTTGATGACATGTTCAAACGGCTCAATAACACTTTTCCGAACTTGAGCCAACTATTACTGGTGAGTACGGGCGCAACAATAGATTCCCATAGGATTTACTTACGTGATCCTCAAGTGCAACCTTTTCGAGATCTCGTATAGAGATATTGAACTGAACCCATTTGCTTTCGAGCTCAGGATAGTTTCCCGGCTGAAGCCGCATCACTAACTCAATGGAGGAGAGGTATTGCAAGAATTCATGCACGTACGCCGACACTTGCCTGGTATAGAACTCGACATCCCTAAGAACAACTTGTAGGCGTAGGTAATCATCGTTGAACTTCTCGTTAAGCTTTTGATACTCAGTATCATCAGTTTGGCGAGCACCCGACGCTTGAAGTTTATCGACTCTTTTACCAAAGGCTCGTGCGAAACCTGCTTTGACATCGGATTCCTTTCGTTTCCTACCTACGATCTGACCCACAAGTTCGAAATTCTTTTTCGTCTTATTGATTTCGATGATGGCTTCCTCAATAAGGTTTTTGGCATCAATGAGACTCTGGTGATCAGGATGGTCCGGAGGAGTATGGTGTAGTAATGACCCAATGAGGTTGGGATATTTAGTGATCCGCTGCATCGGCTTGATCAGGAGAGAGTCTAGATCCCAGGCAGCTGTCAAATCTTTTGCAACTTCATTGCATTCGTTGAGCCACACCTTGACCGTAGGATCCATTTGTATGTCGATGAGTCGCTTGGCTGCTCCGTCGCTGTTCCTCAAGAAGCCTTCGTGCGCCAGTTTCATACTCTCCATGTTGGCTTTGAAAACAGGCCCAATGAGGACAGAACGATCCTTGGAATCATCGACATCAGCAGGATTGAACTGAGAAGGCTCTGTCATCATGGACCCTTCTCTAGCAAGCGCCGACCGCCGTCCTTGCATAACATACACTGCGAGTACCGCCTCCTTGATCTGAGCAAAGAAGCCCGTATGGAACGCGATTATTTCGTCCGTGTTTCGAAAGATAAGCTTCACAGTGTTGCCGTCGAGTTTGGGACAAGCTTCTGCCGTTCCTTTGTAGATCTCTTCTACAATGTTCATATCGCGCACGAAAACCGCCTCTGTGTCGACCAGTTCTTTCAAAATGTTGCGACGCTGTGTCAGCCGTTGCTTCTCTTGATCTGACAGGCCCTGTTTATCGTATGTCTCCGAGGCTGCATCCCCGTTCAAAGTGGTCGCATCGGCAAAATACTGATTGCTTGCTGACAAGGAGGTGTTATCCATCGACTGAGGCGTTGTCATCATGGGGATGTAATCTTCCGATCCTCGTTCCGAACTGACAAATGTGCTTCCACTTTGTGACTGCTCATAATAGACGCCGGATGCCCGTTGCGAGTTACATGTAGAGCCTGCAGTTGAAGCTGGAATGGGGGGAGGTTCGTGGTTGGGCGACGGGAAATACGAGAAGCTCTTGCTGGCTCTGTTAGAGAGGTATGGAATTGAAAAGCCATCTCCGGTGTCTAATTCGGGGAGCTGATGACTGGGGTACGGCGACCGGGTCGAATCAACAGAAGGGCGGGGCTCTGGCTGACTGTTGCGAACCTCAACAGGTCGATTGATAGGACGGCTATTTCTGTGAATGGATGTCGTTTCGAAAATCGTGACATGGCCGTGATCTCCAGAGTCGTTTTCGTCATCGATATCGGTAAATACTGACGAGCGCACTGCAGGCGACACATCTCCACTGTTCACAGAAAAGTCTGTCCATGTCGACTGCTGGCTGGTTCGATTCGGCGCAGATAAGGTCGGTACCATGAGATTTGTCGTCGAGTCGGGGCGCTGGGCATGCTCATCAAAATTGTATTGACGTTCGTTGTTAGTGTCGACAGATTCACAGGTAGAAGCCCGGTGTGAAGAGACTCGATCGTCAGATGGCGCCTCTGACCTGCATTCCTTCCTGCTTTCGTCGTCCATGTCTTCGGTGCAACAGTCAGTGACAGCATCATCGTCACGAGATTGGCGGTATTGTCGCTGGAGTTCACCGTATTCTGATTCTGATTGACAGTCTGATTCATAGTCAGGCTCGATCCTTGGAAAAGGAATCGTCTGTTGGGGTTCGTCAGCTGGCTGTGGGTCGTCACTGGGCGGCAGAACAGTTATTGTGGTTTCGCAAGGAGACTCGGTATTTTGGCGGTTATCGTCTTCGTCAAGGCTGGCGCCGAATGAACCAGGAATTGCAAAGTCGTTGGCAACAGGGTGCCTGGATGAGGAATCCTCACTCGCGTGAAGCGTCACCGATGTGGACTTTGGTCGGATCGGTGAATCAGGGTCATCCTCGAACGGATAGTGGTACTCTACCCGTGGAGGAGACGAAGGCCTCTGAGTCTGCGGGCTAGGCGGCTTGATAATTGTGATGGGAACCCCAAGTGGAGTTTGCGCAGACCTCGGAGGAGTCGTCTGAGGTTCAATATCAAACTCCGTTGTCTCTGATGTTGCAGAAACAGCGCTCATAGGTCGCTCTGATACATCATCGATAGGGGGGCTGAGCGCAGGAAAGCTGCCGGGAACACCAAGAGTAGGAGAATCGAAAGCCTTGAGTAGCGGCTCAGCAAGAGGCGTTGCCTGGGAGCTGGTAGATAGCATCAGCGAAGCAGGCGGGAGTGACATTGCGATGTCCACAGGACTCATCGTTGGATCGTCAATGAACGGTGTAGGTTCTCGGAGCGGATCTACAGGAATCTGGCCATACGATGCATCATATCCATCTGAGAAAACTGGACCATCCTGATGGTCAATCGCATTCAATGCGTTTTGAACTTGTATAGCATGAGGAATCTCCGGGCCCAAAGTTGGTTCTCGAACAGTTGCTCCTGGTATAGGCAGGTGGCTCTCTGGAAGAGGCGGGACCGGAGGGATATCAGAGGTGTCTTGTAAGTCTGCACCACCTGATTCTGAAGTCATGGATGGTGAATGCGCAAGAGAAGAAGTAGGGGCACCAGCGTTGGCGGCCTTTGCCTCAGCGGCAGCTTCCATTTCTCTCCGCTTTCGATCTGCCGCCTTTTGTCTCGCCTCAAGCACCTGACTCTCACGGATGGACTTTGTATAAGCCAATCGGATATGTTCTCGTCGTTGTTCGAAATCAATTGGTCCTATAGCTATCTTTCCACGTCGCGATGATGGCTCGGCAATCCTAGATGGTGGAACAGAGCCTGGATTTGGTGATCTGGCCCTTTCTATTGCCCTCATGCGAGAGCTTGCCGTCGTAGCCACAGAGACAGGTTGACGAGGTCGAGAACTCCTAAGTGGAGGTGAGAGCTTTGGAGGAGGTGCGATGATATTGGCTTGAAGACGGTTATTATTTGTTGGTGTGACAAGATTTCGAGGTGCGGCTTTTCGAGTGGCACCACTCTGGGTGGGTGTCTTGGCTCTTGTTGGAGTTTTCGCCCTTGATGTTGTCGGAGTCTTCGCCCTTGTTGTAGTCGTAGGGGTCTCTGCCCTCGATGTACGGCCATTAACCTGTGGTCTTTTTAGATTAGGAGAATTTGAACGTGTCGAGGGTGCCGAATCGCTTGAATTGTTCAGTTTCTTGACAGAACGTGGAAGCTTAGAGGCAGATCCGGAACCAGCTCCAGTTGTATTAGTAGTGGTTGGCTTTCGAGATGGCGTTTTGCGAGAAGCTGGAGGCATCGAAGGCGACTTGGGTATGTCGCTATGTGACCGCGAGTGGCCTTTTTGACGTGGAGCTTGAGCCGGTTCACCGTTGCTATCATCGCCGTTGAGGCTACGGTACCAGATATCCGGAGATACAAGGTCGGCGACATCTGGTGGGTCAGATAGGCTTCTTTGATGGCCGAACGGATTGTACAAGCTCGATTCAGACGTCCTCCTTGGGCGGACGCCCTCAATGCCATAACCAAGAGCTGGAAAATTGTGCTGTTCGGGGAGGATCTCGCCGAATAATAGGCCTTGCGAACGCGAAGATGTAGGGGCAATGGAAGACGAAGTCGGTTGTTGTGGTGGAGACTCGGGTGCCAAGTTGGAAGAAGACTTGGAGGCATTTGAGTTCCCGCTAACCGCATTTCGCGGTTTACCTATACGACTTGCGAAAGATTGGGAATTACTTGACACCTGGTCCTCGGCAACATATCTTGATCTCTGAGAACGGGCTGAAGAGGATGTCGTTTGCTTGCTAAAATTGCTGCTGCCATCACGTAATGAGGAGTAGCCCGTTCCACCATTTCGCGGTTGTAGACTGGCACCGCCGTCATGCCTAGTCTTAGCTGCAGCTCCCATATGCGCTGGAGCACGGGGGATCGAGGATGGTGTAGTACCGTTTTGGTCGAACCGCTTCTTCAAATCTCTCACACTGGGGTGAGTTGCTGTAGGTTTATACCCCGGAAGGGCAGGTCTGTTGTCGACGGGATTTGACGCTGAACGCATGTTTTCATGTGTTTTAGAAATAACAGGATGTTTCGGTGTAGAGCCATTACCGTTTGAGCGCAACGACGGACGCGGGGCCGCAGCAGCCTCAGAAGGAGACTCTGTATTGTTTTGGTTCGTTTCCCGATAGCTCTTATAGAAATCGTCGGGATTTATGGGGTCGAAAGCATGATGGGCACCCGCGGGAAGGGAGTTGTGGTCGTCGATGTGAGGCACAGGAGCGTGGGAGTAGATGCTGTGGTCGAAATGTGATGTAGAAGCAGCGGAATGAGAAGAGTCTGGAAGATGATGACGTTGGCCGTTCGGCACCTGGTCGTAAAGATAGGCTTGGGGTATGGAATCGGTATCGCGGTCGATGCGGCGGTCGTAGTCGTGATCGTGAGAATGTTGGTGCCTGTGGTGAGGCTCGAGATTGGGGGTTCGAAAGTTAGAGTCTACGTCCTGTATGTCGGCTTGGAGGCCCGCGTGAAGGGCCATATCCATGTCGTGGTCCATGGTGGCCTGAGCATCGGTCAGGCTCGTCGAGCGGAGCGACTGGTCGAGGGACTATAGACCCATGCAGCGAGCATCGATGCGTTGGCGTTTAGAGGGTGCGGGCGTTGGCGAGAGGCACACTCGATAGGTGTGGAAAGTGTGCAGCGCTGGCTGCGGTTTGGGTTGCGGTGCAGCGCAGTGTAGTGCTATGCTGTAGTCTAGATAGAGGATGGATGTATGTAAAGACTACTAAACTACTAAATCACCAGGGGTGGAAGAATGTCAATGGCTCTCACAGGTTCAGGACTGCGGGAGCCATCCGTGGACGAGTGAGCTTTGAGCCTTGGGGGACGAGATGGGGCACCCGGTCCCTGGTCTGAATGTTAGGTTAGGGGACGGGAGGGAGTGGACACTCTCTGGTGGAATCAACCGTTCCGAGTCGTTGCAACTGTATCCGTACTGCGTCTGGATTTTTTTCTTGAGGATGGATGCAACCGTGACGGAGGTGCTTAAGAGATAGTGAGCTGCAATGCAGGCTTACAGGGAAATGAGGAGCGGACGAAGCTGCATGTATGTGCGTTCAGATGAGAGAATAATTATCTGACAGCTCGAGCCTCCACTGAAGATCTAATGGACCAGACAACAAACAGACCAGAGCACAGAGCTCAGGGCACAACAGCCAGCACAGAGCGAGCGGGTCGTGTTGAGGCTCGAGTGTGGATGATCCCTGGACAGGGAGAAATAGGGGTCTAATGGATGGAATTGCTTCACAGAAGGAAAGTAGACAAATGATCACGCAAGAAGGAGGACGGTATGTCAGAACGACGACATTGCTAACGACAGCAAAAACGAAGTTGGAAAACAGAAACCAATGAATTTTGGTGCAGGGATCGGAAGAAGAAAAACTGGGATATCTCGAGAGGTACAAAACAGCTGGCGGTCGCCGGTCGAGAGCAGCTACGCTACAGCACCTGCTAAAACTCTAGCGTTGCGGCGCAGGCTCGACAGTATGGGGCGGCAACCTTTCTGGTGGAGCTTGACCTGGAGCACGCGGCGGATCTTTTATTACTGGAGCGTATGTAGATCCAGGCATACGAATTAATTACCTGTCAAGAGGATATTGCATATCCGTACATATAGTGTTTGCTGTGATTGTAGAGGCAGAAAGTCTTTGCTCTGCATGAGTAATTCTGCATGTTGTACTTACTAAGGTAGGTAGGTAGTTCATGGTGCAGAATCTCGTATGTTGAGAGAGTAAGACCGTTTGACGAACCCCAAATGACCAGTCCTGTCAGTCTAGAAAAGCCTCTAAAACTATATTTGCGCTGACAGCCCAATGACGGATACAGTTCCAAGATTCTGCAGGTGTGTGTGCTTTTTCCTATATGCTTGCTTCTTCTTGTATGACTTTTGTACCAGGACAATTGACGGGAGTAACTTGGAATTATTCGTGCCTTGGCGAGTCGGAACATTCAGTGTTTCTCCTCTGCGCCAATTCCCGAGTCGTCCTGATTGACCCTCGTCCTAGGTATCCGTCCGTACCTCTCACTTCTTTGTACGAGAAGAGATCTACCCATGTCACCGTGACCCTTGTCCCTGTTCCAAGCTTCGAGACCATTCGTTTCTTATTAGCGGATGAGCCTGCGACATTGGTCTTAAAACACGGCAGTCCACAGTCCAGCGATAATAATAAACAAAAGCATGGTATGTTTTTATCTTATTTTATTTCTCTTTATATTGAAACCAAGCCAAACCAAGGAAAAGAAAGAAAGAGGAGACTCAAAAATTGAACTCATCTCCCCTTGAAGCCTCAGGGGTTCATTGCGATCTGATCAATGTGTTGTGTTTCGTTGTGGCTGCATAGTACTAGCCTTGCAATCCACGGATCGTTTCGTGTGGCAGGCGATCCAGTAGCCTCAATTCCATCCGCTTTGGCAATTTGGTCCGTATTGATATTTTCTGTAATTGTGATAACCGCCAGACGATTCACCGTTCCGGTCCCCAGAGATCTTGAGACTCTTGACCCCTTGAGCTAATCAAGTAAACACAAGTTTTAACTTTCCTAGGCTGTCTGCTTGTTTATTGTTTGGCGTACTGAGCGGTAGTTTCGCCAATCTTTCACATCCAGGTAGATAGTATCTATTAATATTTGACAAGGGGATCCCCGCCTAGGATCATGTAACAACGAAAGCGCAATGACTTCCTCCTAACAAGTTTGAGTACAGTGCACCAACAACAAGGGGAAACAAATGGTTGATTGCCTGGAGACTAGCACCCGCTCGGCGTTACTCAGTTCGTTTACCAGTCTTTCATTCCTAATGCTGTGCTTCTTCATTCTCGCCTCTTTCTCTTACTCATTTCCTTTTGCATCTTGGTCACACCTGGGGCAGATGATATTCGTAACGGAGAGTACCATTTGATGAATGAGGACGAATAGAAGAACAAAGTAAGGTTTGTCTTTAGACTGGAGCCTTTCTTCTTGACCTTGTTGTTCGATCGCCATACTTCGAAAACACGGTGCAACAACTTGGCTGTAAACTGGATCCTGTGGGTTCTTGCTCCGAAGGCTGAAAGCTGAGAAGAAGGAAATGCTCCACCGATGACACTTGGTTTTCCAAACGAGGGATGAAGAGAGAAATATCTGCATCTGCATCTGATATCTTGATTGCTTTTGCTGTGTTTCTGGATCCTAGACAATCGTTGTAGATCTGGGGTCCCTTGCCAATACTGCCAACCATATTGGCCGATCACACCATCGAGGCACAACATAGTACGGAGTACTATATGACCATTCAGACAATAGCTTGTCTACTTGTGCTTGTCTCGCATGCCACTTCACTTCATTCGAGGAGGATCGCACATGTTTTCTCCGTAATTCCCTTTCCTGCATTGTGGTACCGTGTTCAATGAGCACGTACAGAGAGAGATACATTATCCCGTCTGCAGGAACAAGCGTTGCCCCAATCCACATGAGATCATACAACAATCATCCCGAGTCACCATTTCCACCTATTGTGTCAGGTGCATGTCCATCAGATTTCTGTGCTTCCCTTACCTTGTACCTGCGCAAGCGGGTAAATGTAATCCACTTTCTGTGTCAGGGGTCCTTGGTGGAAAAGGTGACGGGTATTACCAAGACGACCTAAAGGTTTACTCAGTAACCGAAAGGCCACATATAGCTTCACATGCATCTTGAATATGCGAGTTCTGACAAACTCGAGATTGCAAAAAGCAAACCGCCCACAGAATGGCACGAGCAATTGGGCACAACTGCATGAAGAAATCGTCGTTTATCATCGAATAGGATGAGATGCCTTTTTCTTTTTGTGGTGTCTTTTAGTTTGATGGGTAGAACGCTTGGACACCAACTATTTTTCATCCCCTGGAATCGGCTTTACGCTACTTCTGCTCTGTACCACTTTGGGCTAGAGGTAGAACCGCCACAGCAGATCATCAGCCACATCTTGAATGCAACATGGTGGCACCCTCGTAATAGTTCATCTCCAACCGTTCTTCTTCAACATACAAGACGCGGAATGAGTGGCTCATCAATTTTTCGAAATAATGTCCCCCAAAGTAAAACGGAAGCTTGAAGCTACTGACGCGTCAAGTGACCGAAAACGAGCCAGAACATTGCGTGATACGCCCGTGAAACGCGACCTCTTGGATCGTTGCTACGACAAAGTCATTACACTAAGAGAATATATCCTTCTTAAGCTGCCGCCGCGCTCTCGTATTCGAAGGAAGAAAGTAGCGTCTGTCGGTGAGGGGGACCATGTTGGAGAGCTAGAAAGAAGTTTATCACGACTGCTTGATACCTCACTTGTTTGTTTTGCCGACGAGCAGAATGTCAATGTTGATGACACACGAAAGAAGCAATGGAATGAATTCACACAGAGGGGGGACGAATCCCACGTCAGTCTATCAGATGGCATTGCAGGGTCTGTTTTTTCTCAAAACGATGTTAGTATCGCATTCCCACATGGTGAGCGATCACTAACTTAGGTACACCTAGATTGTGGATTTCGTCGTATGGTTACTCTTTCATCGAGAGCCGCACGTCGTTGGACAACGACCTAAACACATACTATGCGACGGCTTCAAAAGATCGATCGGCCCAAACGATCAAGGGACGACCAGTATCCCAGGTGTTTCTAGCCCCTACCCTAATTCTCATGTAAAGATACTCAGGGAAAGTCCCTGGCCACAGCTACTAGCTCTCCTTGGCAAAGCTGGCGAGGAGATCATGATCAAACTCCTTGTAGATACATCAATCTATATAGCCGTCGAAGCTGGCTTCAATAATTACTACCAGCTGTCAGGTAAGATTTGTGTACCTCGAGCCTTGCTAGTCTGACTTTCGTAGGCGTGCCTCTCGCAGAGCTTGACCTTCCTGGCGGTAACGCACCGCTCACCAAGGGATCGACGTGTGAAGTGCGTAAACCAACAGACATAACGTTGGTGAGAAGCAGGATATTCTATGCCAAGCCGTCTCTCACAACAAATGGGTTTGTCCAAGCCGGCTATAAACACATTCGTAAGTCTTGTCAAGATATGTAATTGTTCAATGTATTGACAAGGTCAGATGTATTGAACAGATGTTGCAGACCCTCAGACTCCGCCAACTTGGATGCTGAACGTCAGGGTGTAATCAAAGTCATGATGTACATGTTCCCTCGTCAATTCGGACTACACAACGTCTTTACCTCTCGAGTTGACCCAACCAAGACCTCTCAAAAGTTCCATGACTATACGTCAAGAGAAGAGGAGGTTGCTCCCGCCTTCCAGACCAAACCAGGAGATACTGCTTCGAGAAAGCCGAAAATACCCAAGCGGCTCCGCGGCGACGTTGAGCGACTCGTGGAGCGTCTACAAATTCTCCATAGCCGATGCTCTTATACCGAATTACTGAGGTATTACTGCCCTTGTGTCTTTGATAGATTATCGCGGGGTCGAAAGCCGAGGGCTAAGAAGGTCTTCATGTCAACCCGAAAGCCAAAACCTTCAAAGCACCCATTCTCGCGATCAACCCAGAAATGTACTTCATCTCAGATGCACCCGGAAGCAGGAACTTCCGGCACACAGGTGCAATCACTTCCGAAGCACGACTCTCTTGTCGAACTAGCCACACCACCATTTCAAGTTTCGTCGTTCTGTCAAGCAGTCTTGTCTAAGATCGTCCCAGATAGTTTCTGGGGAGGTGAGGAAGTTGGAAAACACAACAAATCAACTGTGATGCGAAGCGTTGATCACTTCATCAGACTCAGGCGCTTTGAGACTATATCTTTGCATGAAATAATGCAGGACCTGAAGGTCAGTTTTTGGGAAGTCAACGGAGTAGCAACTAACAGAACACTAGATTGCAGAGATTTCTTGGCTTCAGCCTCATAATTCTGGTGCCCAGAGACCCAGCAGAACGGACACCGAGAAACGCCTTGAAATTTTCCACGAATTCCTTTATTTTGTTTTTGACTCACTTCTGATACCCCTGATTCGCAACAATTTTTATGTTACTGAATCCAGTACCCATCGTTATCGAGTGTTCTTCTTCCGTCACGAGGTATGGAGACGAATTGCAGAGCCTGCAATGGCAGGCCTCAGAGCAGATATGTTTGAGGAGGTCAAGCTGGATGAGGCGCTCCAGATACTGCAAAGCCGGGATCTGGGCTCCAGTCAGATTCGACTATTGCCCAAGGGTAACAAATTACGCCCCATCATGAACCTGCGACGAAGGACTATGGCTCAGGGAAAGTCCGGGAATCTTGGACGTAGCATCAACACCGTTCTGGGACCTATCTACTCACTCTTAAAATTGGAAAGGGTATGATTGCACTGCATCCCTGCTTCGGAACTTGAGCTAACCGCGAAATTAGAGAACCAATCCGTCAAAGCTGGGCTCTACCATGTTCTCAGTTAGTGACATTTACACCCGGCTTAAGGCCTTTAAAGAATCGCTGGGTCCTGACCATGGCAAACTGTATTTTGCCAAGGCTGATGTCAAGGCTGCTTTTGATACTATCCCACAAGAAGCGGTCGTCGATCTTATGAAATCCGTGCCTAGCCAAAACAGGTACACCATCACGAAGCATGTGGAGGTCAAACCAGGCGAACGAGCGGTGATAGACGACGACAAGTATTCATCCAAAGCCATCCGGCGATGGCACGCCACCGCCCTGAGTGAGAATGAAAACCCGGCTTTTGTAGCACGCCTCGAAACGGAATTGGCACCAAAGAAAAAGAACACTGTTTTTTCAGACAGTGCGTTTCGCAGGACCGAGAATGTTGGGGATCTCATGCGCCTCTTGAAGCAACACGTCGAACAGAATCTCGTCAAGGTGGGGAAGAAGTACTACAGGCAGAAAGTTGGCATCCCCCAAGGTTCCGTCCTGTCCTCGTTCCTATGCAACTACTTTTACGCCGATCTCGAAGCAAAACATTTGGACTTTCTGGATTCACCTGACTGTCTCCTGTTGCGCCTTATTGATGATTTCCTCCTCGTCACTTTGGATCAAAAAAAGGCAGTCAGGTTTGTGAACGACATGCACGGTGGGTTTCCTGAGTACGGTGTTGCAGTCAACCCAGCCAAGACCATGGTCAACTTCGATATGCTATATGATGGCGAGCCTGTTCGAAAGTATAGCCATGAAAAGGGCTTTCCTTACTGCGGGACGGCGATTGATTGTCGGACAATGGATATCACCAAGGATAGAGAAAGAGACGCCGACATCGGTATGTCCCTTCTCATTTCACGCAATTTATTCTTGTCACTGACGTTCGGATAGATGTATCGACCTCACTCACAGTCGACTTTGGCCGTACTCCGGGCCAGAATTTTCAACGAAAAGTCCTGAGTAAGATGTCGCTTCAACATGATCCTCATGGTATGCTGACCATTGTGTTCTCTCACATAACAGATGCCTTCAAGATCCAGTCCCATTTGATGTTCTACGATACGTCTCACAATTCAACCCGGACCGTTCTGGCATCACTTCAGGGGGCTTTTGTCGAGACTGCCAGCAAAATGTGGGCGTATCTCCGCTGCTTAGGAAAGAAGCAGCACCCCAGTAGTGAAATGATACTTCGTTAGTGATATCAGCTTTCGAACACAAGGCCCGCTTGCTAATCGCGTTTTCTTAGGAACTATTGGTAAAGTGATAGACGTGGCTTATTTGTTGCTGACGAGTAAATCTCGAATGATGAAATACCCTCAGTACACTTGTGATATAAGAAAGTCGCAAGTTGCTTTGTAAGACACTATTCCGTGGAAAAGTTTGGACCATACTGACAGTAGCAGCACTGGTTGCTTGGCTTTTGAGAAGGTACTCGCAGCCAAGCAAAGTAACTATCACCCAGTGGTCAAGTGGCTTCGTAGAGAAGTCGACAAACTCGCTTCTGGACGAAAGCACGTGTCCATGCATACACCCAGAAGTGGACAAACATTGGGTTAGACAGTAACACACTGGTGACTAATGTATATGGGTTATCTAACTCTTTCTCGATTTCAGAGAGATGCTCTAGTATATGTATCTATATCCGTTGAACCATGTAATCCCCTCATAGACATTTGCGATGTTGAATACCGTAAATCTGTATACCCTCAGAGCTGCACCCCACTCTTCCACCAGTGCTTGTCTGAATGCCAAGTCGGGAACAAATACCGCCTCCATCGCCACCAGTGATCATCTGGATGGCCAAAGCCTAACCATCGGAGAGGAGAAATTGGCACGGGCTCCAATAGCCAGATTCCAGCGGATGAAATGTCATCAGTGAAGAAGAACGCAGTGAAGTACAGCCAGGCCGCAGTTGATACAGCATTGAATATTTGTCGCGCTCTTCGAGGGGTATTGGGGAAGTTTTTGTCCAGAATATGCAGCAAAAGAAACTGGAGGATAATACCAATAGGCTGAATGAAGAAGAAGACTGGTGCCCTCCAAGGTTTGGTGGGATACATGGATGATATACTTCCTGCTCCATGAAGCAAGCCAGACTGGATGAAGGACACATACATGGTAACAATCTGCGTGGTCAACGTCTTCCTCTGCAGATATCCCTTGTCAACAAGGAATTTCGCAGGAGCGATAAACTGAAGTCGGAAGGTCTGATGCCAGGTTGCACCCCACCAGCCAGCAATGCCCCGATCAAGGACCTGCGAGATAGGCCCGAATATGTTGGTGTACTGCCAGAGCTCTCCGCGCATGGGATACGCGTAGCTCATAACATAATACTGGAACAAATCATGCAGATTGAAGATGGCGTCGATGGCCGCATAGATGCCCACCAGACAAATGAGCTCGCGGTATGCTTGGAGAAGCCACTGAGGAAGCTGCTGGAGAAACAATGGTGGTGAGAGATCTCGGTCAGGGCCGTATGTGCAGTATGGGTCCTTGACCATAAAGACGGAGCAGAAGTCCAAGACAAATGTGAGGACGAAGACATTGCGAAGACGTGTCCATACGAATTCCCTTTCGGTCAGGTTGCGATAGTAGCCACTTTTTGACACGACGGGCATGTCCTTCAAGGACACGAGGTCTCCATCCCGAATGTTAGTTGGGATCTCGGGTCTGGGTACTGAAGATATAGAGCAATTCCAACCTGTGGGGAATTATTAGCAACGGAAGATTCATGTCCAGTCAACTCTTGTTCCATGCGACTTACCAACTTCTCTGAAGTTTGTTGCCAGGTCCAGCGTCCAGTTTATTCTTTCGCCAAAAGAACCGTTCTCGGGAAACTTTTGCCAGACGCAAACTGTATCTTCAAGGTCTTGACGTTTGGCGCGAGTTCCAACATCCCCCGAGGGTGCGATGGCTTCAGCATAAGGTTTTCTTTGGCGTAGTCCGTTTTCGTGAACACCATTGGTATCAAGAGCATCGTTTCTGGAACTTCCATTGGATGTTGTTATCGCTTTGTCTTGGGGCACTCTAATGATCCGGGCATAGTCGGACTGCGGATTGGTCCATACTAAAAGATTCAAGTTTGCCAAGATACCCCAAACGCCCATAAGACCGGATGCATATGCGGGAGCAACGTTAAAACTTGACATGTGGCGAACCAAATAGAGATCAAAGATGGTGACAAAAGTGACAACGAGCCAACGCGCATGGTAAAGCCATGGTCGATTTCGATGTGGAATCGCCAGATAAATGGTAGGCAGGAGAAAAGGACCAATAAGGCAAAAGGGAAGAACAAGAGGTTCTTTAAGACCGTTGGCGATGGCGGTATCGAATAGCGCTTTGTATTCGGCGCGGGCGATATTGCCAAGATCGGGTATCGAAGTAACGGTCATGGCTGACAGTATATTCCAGTTCCCGTTGAAGACGTTTTGTGTGTAGGTATGTCAGTTTGATAGGGTTGCATCAACGATCATAATCTATCATGACGCAAGAGTCCAACTACCGGCATGAGTCGGGAATAGGATGGCAACAGCACCGTCGCTGGAACTAGCGATATTAACGATATTGCTTAAGTATTTCCTGAGAGAAGAAATTCAAAGAGTATAGTATGGGTAGTATAAGAAACTCAAAACTGGACCCTGCAAACGAGGGAGATTTAGAAGCCTATCGTTGGGCTAGAAACAAGAAACAAACAGGAAACATCGGTCAAAGGGTCATTGATCGAATAGGACGGATCTGGGGCTGAAATATCAAACAAGGCGATGATGGGTGATACAGCTGTGGGGATTACAAGAGAGACCCTCTAGTTAGTCTAGACCCTCTTACTAACTTGAGAACCTCTAAATAGGCCCTACGAAAAGAGTCTCAGAAACAAGGACAGACAGACACATGGGTAACGCCAGCTGTTGACCCATATGTGGATAACTCCAAGACATGATCTACCTAGAGGCTGGGTATCTGCTACCTAGTTAATCTAAGACTATTGGGTCTGAAGCCAATGAAAACCATACTGTATTTTATCAACCACTAATCTGCCTAGTAATAGTTAAATCATAATCCTTTTATACCATTATTTTAGTACTAAGGTAGGCGGTGCTGGATTTATTAGTCAGATTCGTGATCGAAAGCCAAGGCTCATGCTGACAGGATTGTAACATGCTCACTGTCTTACAAACACACCATCACTCACACAGTGCAGAGAATCAATAGAAATAACCGAAGAAACAAACGACAAAAAAAGGTCATATTTACAGCCAGTCTATCTATCTGTCTGCAAGACAAAGATGGCGCCTGCTACAGCTTCAGCGGCTGCTGATGGAGTCACCAAGCATAGAGCGTGTGACGAATGCCGTGAGTAACTTTTTGTCGCTCTCTCTGTATCCCGTCATGTGTCCGACTCGGAGACTTATCGGTCATTTTTCATCCCAGGATCCCGTAAACTCGCTTGCTCCAAAGAAACCGACGGATGTGCCCGTTGCAAAAAGGAGGGAATATCATGCTATTACTCGCCGCAGAAGCAAATGGGTCGTCCCCGAAAGAGGCGTCATGTAGACACTGAACAAGAAAACAATACCGCTGCTGTGTCATCGTCTCAGCCTCAACTCCAGGAACAGCCTTTACTATTCCTACAGCCCGCTGACGACACATCTTACCCGCAGTTCCAGAATACAGTAACAAATGGAGACTTTCTTGACAATCTGAACTTCTTAGACGAGCCTGCTTCGACAAATGTTGATACGTGGGACTTGTTACCCAGCTACAATGACTCTCTTCCCTTTAACCCTCAAATATTGGACCACGATGGCACCTTTACAGACAGTAACGCTTTACCATCACTGAGCCTAAGTGGAGTCGATCTTCTGGGCAACATCGACTTTGGAGACACAGACGCGCCCCAAGAAACTATCTCAAAGGACCTGAGCCACACGCTCCATCAGTATCTCGCTGACCAGATTGAACTTCCAAAACCAGAGTCTTATCACGCCTCAGACAGTTCAACACCGCCTGACTCTAGCGACAATAGCACCTCTGTCGACCCCCTTGAGAATGCCGCCGGCGCATCAGCTCGCTCAATGCGTTCTGTTCCGACAGTGTCCTGCAGCTGCCTATCGTCGCTATTCTTCGCCCTTGACTCTCTTGGCAACTTGCCATCTGAAGTGATCCCAGCCATGAAAGTCGCCCGGAATGCGTCAAGAGTCGCTCACGACGTCATCAGATGCACCGTCTGCTTAAACTTCACGATCGAAGAATTTCCCAAACCGCCTCCGATCCAAGCCTTTCAGAATCTCATGCTCCTGGGCACCCTAGTACCATCGGCATGCAATGCCTACGCACGAATTCTCGAAATGGTGGACGAGGAAACGGCTCTCGCCAAGAAAGAGGGAAGAACGTTCTGGTTTGCGTTCAGAGATATTGGTGGACTATGGGGTTGCGTTGGGGGCACGTCAAAGAGCTGCACGGCTTACGAGACCTACAACAACAAGACCATGCCTCCAGATATGTGGAGGCTGACAATCCGCGGCCTCCTCCGTCTCGATGTTTACGGCCTCAATGAGAAAGACCAGGATATGCCTGGAGCGTCGCCGTACCGGCAACTGGGCCTCAAGGATGTGGTGGACGAACTGGAAGAGCGAAGCAGACAAAGGCATGAAGCCCTGGATGCACGCATTGCTGCAGGGCATGGCCACAACGAAATCTCTGGGGTTATCTATCCATCAAAACCATGCGGTCCATCAGAACGCAATTGTACGAGGGTTCTCGAGACGGCTCGCATTGCCCTGGAGAACCTCGTTATTGCATAATTGTGAGAAATGGCTTCTCAACAAGGAGGTCTGTGGAGATGAGCGATACAGCTGACAATGATGGCCAAATGATGATGTTGGATATGCCAGCAGTATCTATGCTGGGTTTGCATTCGAAGCTAACTACTGTGCGATTTGGAATGATCTGAACTGGCGCATTGACAGAAACATAATTTCACAGATACATATACAATAAAAGTACATTCGCGTGTGTTTGATCTGATAGCGTAACAAAATACTCCCATTCTGTTGTTCTATTATACCTCAAGCGTACTTTAGTCCGGGATGTCACAAGAGCGGGCTACTGGTTTGCATCGCTCATTTAATCATTCAGCAGACTTGGCCATCCAAAGATTTACAATATAATGTTATTTCATTCTCTCATGAGATGCTATTTACATCCTGATCCAGTACTTGTGTCCATTTCTTATCAAATTTCCTGAAAAAGACTCGAAACAAAATCGTCGCTTGACCGATCTCTAACCAGATGCTCAATGACAAACGCCTTGCATGCATGCCGAGACTACCAAAATGCGTTACCCAAAAAGGGTTTTCAAATTTCATCCTACGAGTCAAAAGATAAAACCAAAGAAATATGCACTGATCGTGTATTCAACACAACATCAAACTTGTTCCTGATCCTCAACCATGCCGAGAATATCGAGTTCGGCTCTAACAAGATTCTCAAACTCGTGACGATCGATACCTGACGCCCGCGAAAGCAGGAACAAACTTCGAATACTGCGCGAGACGTGTTGCTTCACGCCAAACTCATTTTGTGTTTGTTTACCGGCAGATGCCTCGAGCTTGGCAACCGTTTCTGAGCCGTTGGAGCTCGCGCTCGAAGCGGGACGAGGGTGCAGTAGAGCGGCATGGCGCTCAGAATCGTTCCCGTTCTGTGCGGAACTTGGTCCCAGGTGATCAGCCTCGGCCAGTGTCCACGAACCCTGAGTCTCATTGCGTTCTGAAGCGTCGGTAGAATCTTGCGCTCGTCCAAGTCCGAGTGGTGGAGCAACCTGTGCAGCAACCTCCTCCTCATCGGGGTCATGGTTGTCCATAGCAGGCTGTACATGGTCGTATTGGGCAAAGTATGCGTCTTCTGCTGAAGCTGCCCGTACGCCACCCATCTGAGAAGTGGCCTTGGAAGGAGGTGCGGGCGATTTTTGTGCGGGTGTACGAGCCGGTGTTGCATCATATCGTGCCCAGTAATCATCATCGTCATCCTCGTCTTCGCGGCCGCTATCCGGAACGTGTAAGCTCTGGCTAGGACCGTTTATATCCTTGACGGTGCTGGTGACCTTCTTGGCCTGCGTCTCGGCAAACTGTCGCTCAGCCTCTGCGATACCAGAAGCACCTCCAAACTGCAAGAAAGGCGAGGGCTTGTCTGTAACAGTAACTTCGCCTACTCTCCAGCCATCGCCACCCCCTTCAACATCTCCAACACAATATACCAGTTGGAATGCCAGGCCAAGAGTGGAAAGCGCTACCAGAGCCTGAAAAGTCTCTTCGTCAACTCTTCGAAATCGTGTCTCGGCATCGTACTCCCAGTCAACCTCGACCTCACCGGACACGGGATGCGGCTCAAGGCTACCACCTTGTGCAATCTGCACAAGTTCTGTTATTTTCTCTTTATCGTAGCAGAGCAATCGAATCCATGGCTCAGAGCTGGTGGGCGACAAAAGCTTGACTCGCTGACGTAGTATGGGAGAGAGGAGTGGTAGGATGCCAATAGCAGGCTCGGTAGAGATGGTGGAAGGTGGGAGAGCAGGAAGGAACGGAGCCAGAAGTTGCGTCGCGTCCGGCGGGGGAAGTTGTGCGGTAGCCATGGTGAAATTCGCGCCAGGAATGGACGATACGTCTATTTACGTTGCGATTGCCCCTTGTTAAGCATCAGTTCTGTTGTACAGAATCGAAAAATCGAGGATCGTGAGAGTGGATTTCACGTGCAAATGGGTAAGCTCTCGTGGACCCAGTAGTTGTGAATGAGTGGACAGGTATCCAGTAAAGATGCAGAGTAAAATTAATTATTAACAAGAAATCTGAATAGTTACAAGATACAAGCAGACGAGAGAGGCGATATTAAAATGAGGAGGGGGGTGGTAGAGATATATGCGACGAGAGAACATGTGTTTGCTGTTTGCTCGGCAATGAGAGCTAAAATCTAACCTACCTGCCTACCTATCGGCGATGCGGCACAAATGCATTCAAGAGGCAAGTGACGTCCCTTGTCCATGCGCTCCTTCCCCCCATAGCGAAGCTCCAGAATCTCCAAGGCTCTGTTCCTTCTGGGAAAGTCCAGCCAATAACGGGGAGAAGGGTCTCGGCCGGAGCAATGGAGGCAGGCGGCTTCTTGGAGGCTGTGCTTCTGGTAGCAGTGAATGTGGAGAAGAACAACCCCACGTTTACTACGTAGTATGGTTAAACTCTTAGTATCGTCATCATTGAGAGAATACCGTTCTTTTTGGATATAGTAGAGTTCTTAAACAATACCCTTTGATTGTGTTATCCTGCCTTGCTGCCTCCCAAGTTTTACCCATCTGATCTGCAAACTCTATCATCACCTGCATTCAGTCCAGAAAGTGCAGGTGACAATGCTGCGCTTTTGGTTGGTTCTGACGGCCCGAGCTAGCTTTTAATGGATGAACCCTGGTCGAGACCCCTGACATTGTCGAAAAGAGATCGCCTTTCAGCCTTCTAATTATCGGTTCGGTCCATGAGTTCCTGTTCGGTCCAAGAGACCCCGAGGTTGATTCGGAATCCAGATGTGTGTCCAGTTCTAGAAATACACGGATACCGAAATACTCTCTTCCCTTTACCTACATGTCAAAGGGTCGCTCCTCGCAGGCCATCTTCACGACACTAATCACACATGCAAAAACATGAAAAAAGGACTTCTATATTATCCGTCAACACCCGCCTCCACCCGCTCGCTCATCTCAGACTAACTCCAAATATCAGAAATTATGCCGTCACACAAAATCCATCGTGAGTGCGACAAGGAAATTTCTCGCCAATGTGGCCACGAATCTCGATTATCGTGATATATTAATACCTAATAATGACGAACTCGTCTTCAGCTTCTTTTTAAATAAAGCTTCTTGACATTTAACTCTTTATAACTGTTGAGGAATACAACACGCTATTATCGCACTATCGTCTCCGCACATTGATTTCCGGGGCATCACTTTTGCTTATCAGTAACTTTTTCTATCAGCAACTTCTACCAACGCCTTGTTCTTCCTCCCATCTCCGAATTTTTATCCAACGATCTCGAAATTAGCCATATCAACTATCTTTACGGGTAGCAACCAATTCGATTAGTTGTTCTTCATTTCTGGGTCCGCAGTCCGCCAGGACTGAAGCTTGATAAATGTCACACAAAGAAGGGCACCTCAAGGATGAGGTAGGAATTTAGCATTTCAGTTCACGCGATTCTGGGCTCACGATCACAACTAGGGCTCAAAGGTCCAAGTAGTCGCTGCCGGTGGAATTGCAGGGCTCGTCTCAAGGTACTATTTTGTCCCCAGTCCTCCTTTCAAACGTGCACCGCGATTGACTTTATCTGATCCCTAGATTCGTGGTCGCTCCCCTCGACGTCGTCAAGATCCGTCTCCAGCTCCAACCTCACTCCCTTCCCGGCCCGGTAGCAGCTCTGCGTAATGGCCCAGCTTATCGAGGGGCCTTTGCGACACTAAAACATATACTCAAGCATGAAGGCTTGACGGGTTTGTGGAAGGGCAATGTTCCCGCTGAGCTCCTGTATGTTTGCTATGGTGCTGTGCAGTTCACGGCCTATCGATCGACGACCGTTTTCCTTCGGACAGCTTTCCCTTCGAGATTGCCGGATGCTGCAGAAAGTTTTATTGCCGGTGCGGCCTCGGGCGCAGCAGCTACGTCTGTGACATATCCTCTTGACTTGTTAAGAACACGATTCGCAGCTCAGGGGCAGCACCGCATATACCGCTCACTTCGTAGTGCAATCTGGGACATTAAGCGCGACGAAGGATGGCGAGGGTTCTTTAGAGGCATTGGACCTGGCCTCGCCCAGATTATGCCCTTTATGGGTATCTTTTTCGTCACGTACGAGTCCCTCAGATCGACAATGGAAGGGTTGCACATGCCGTGGGGCAGCGGCGATGCTACAGCCGGCATGTGTGCCAGCGTCATCTCCAAGACAGCTGTATTCCCTCTTGACCTTGTGCGGAAGCGCATTCAAGTTCAAGGACCAGCACGCAGCCAATATGTCTACGAAAACATCCCTGAATATTCCACCGCCCGGGGTGCCATAAAAACAATTTTGCGCACAGAAGGTTTTCGCGGCCTATATAAGGGCTTGACTATCAGTCTACTCAAATCAGCGCCGGCGAGCGCTGTCACTCTCTGGACATACGAACAGAGTTTGAAAGTGATGCTTGACTGGGATTCAAGCAGTAAGGAAACCATCCCCAATGAGATATAGACTGTAACAATATTTTAATAGATTCATCATGACAGAGTAAGTCGTCAGATTGTCTACTACTACGACTACTTGCGTAGTTGTAGTCTATAATAGCCTATTGGTTTATCCAATCATAGTGCAAGCGCAAGCGCAGCATTCTTTGCATCTGCTCGCTCGATGCACTCTTCAATGACTTGCCAGAATTTGGCAGTGTCGACTCCGCGTGGGATTCTAACACCTTGTTCACCGGGCGGGAGTAACTTGGCGATTGTGCGGCCTGTCTGCTTACCTTCCTTGGCTTCCTCAAAAGTGCCCTCGGTGATAACAGTAACTTCGAACCGCTCATCGTGCTGAGGGGGCTGGCTGTGCTTGGCGTCCCACTCAAAGAAGGGGATCTCACTTTCCGTGCCGATAAGTACAGCTGCAACGGCTATAGGGTCATGTAGAGGAGGACCAGCGGTGATGCCGAAAGCGTCACTGGAAAAGTCAGTTAAAGCTACTGCGGTACGGTATTAAGACTTACGCATATGTTTGGGCAAAGAAGTAAAGAAGCTCAACAAGCATGGTTCGGAGAGTTGTCTTCCCTGGGCCTGTCTTCTCGGCACCAGGTCCGTACAGAAGCATATCTCTCACCTCAGGCGTAGCCAACACCTGATGGCTAAGATCGAGCGGCACAATTGTGGTCTTGGCAGCAATCTCCTTGTTATGGAAGACTGTTGCAGCAGCCTCGGGGTCAACAAGAATGTTGAACTCAGCCCAAGGCGTGTAGTTTCCGATTCTAGGTCGGCCGTCGACTTCACCTAGCGGCGCATCTGAGAAGTTATCACCGATAGAGCCGCCCATGAGACTGACACCCTTGATGTGGCTGATAAGTTCTGGGTATGCGCGGAATAGGGCTCCAACATTGGTCAGCGCACCTGTCGCAACAATCCACGCTGTGCCGGGCTGTTGGGCACGCAGAGCTGTGGCCATCGCCTCCACGGCTGGCATGGTAGAAGGTGTGACGAGCGGCGTGGGCAAAAGGTCGGTGCCGTCCAGTCCAGAAACGCCATGGATGTCCGTTGGTGCATGGAGGGCAGGGCGCTCAAGGGCCTTTCCTAAGCCGATATACAAAGGAATATCATGCATTCCGATAGCGGTGAGAATAGAAGCCGCATTGCGTGTGGTATTCCTATATACAGGTTAGAAGCAGGTTCTCTCAATATACTGCAGTGTTCATGTTGCTGCATCATTAACATACTCAAGAGATGCATTTCCAAAAACTGTTGAGACGCCGAGCAGTCTGATCTGAGGGTGATAAGCTGCAAGGAGAATTGCGAAGGCGTCCTGTTAGATTGTTAGTATTGGGCGTGATCGTGGAACGTATGAGCTATGAGGAAGTTACTAAAGACAAGACTGATATAGTAAGTCTTGTATCATAACTGAAATATCTGTGTGACACTGGAATGGGCAGTTAAGTATCCGTATATACGTACATCATGACCTGGATCACAATCCAACCAAACGGGAACCTGAGTCTCAGACATAATAACCGTCTATGTAGATAAAGGGGAAAGACGTTGAGAAAAATGAATAAACTATAGGTTTATGTAAAAGAAGGGTTTAGTACTAGATTCTGCGGCAGAGAGTTAAACTGAATTGAATAAGATCCTCGACCACAATTGGATAAAACAAAATATACCGATATTGCAAGTGAGTTGTTAAAGTTGTGACGTTTTGTCAGCCTACAGGACTCTTTAATAGACCCTGGAAGCTCTAGTTATGGTGGGTATCTTCCCCTCATTTTGCTGGTTGTTTTCTTTTAGCTTGGATAGAAACTTGACTCAATTGACTGAAATCTGGGGCGCACGCTCCAGGCATTTTGTTTGATCTGGCCTCTGCCCAGGTATAGTGGTTGACAATTTGGCTAGCAACCAAACTAAACAAAGCAGCTTCCTTTTCAAGCAGGAGGTTATTTATACACATAAAATGCGCGTGTGAATTTGTTATGGTAAACAGTTTATTATGGGTATCTAGGTAAACTCGGCTTTGTGCCGAATATATTTCATGATAATAGTAATCCTGGCTCCTGGGAGCCGAGGCCGCGCAGTCTATGTCTTCTTGCGCGCCTCCATCACACGCAACACGTCCGCAGCATTATTAGCATCGCCCTTGCGCTTCTTTGCTCCTCGCTTTCGTTTTGATCCACCTTTTGATTGTCTCTCATCGTCATCTTCTTCTTTTCCGCCCCACTTAGAGAGCTTGACTCGACTCTCGTCAAAGTCTTCCTCATCAGCAAGCCGACTTGTCCCAAAGCCCATGTCAAGATCTTCGTCATCTCGGTCTGCCATTTGTATGAGTCTCTTCTTCCGTTCTTCCATTGCCTTCTTCTGTGCTTCTTCACCCTCACCATCCTCATCGTCGTCTTCGTCTTCGTCTTTTTCTGTCTTAATCGGGTTGAGAGCCGCCGCGCGCTTGAACGCTGCCATGATTGCAGGATCAGACATGGATGGTGCTTTGTTCCGTTCTTCTTCTGACACAAGGCCTGTCTTGGCACCTTGGAAGTAATTCCGGGGTGCCTGCGGTCTCGGCGGTGGTGGCATCGAAGTGTCTGCAGTGGGCTCTTGGTCGGTTTTCTGTTGTTTCGCTTCTTTGGAATCGTCCTCTCCGTCGGAATCCGACTCTGAACCATCCATGCCAGCCAAGGGGTCGTAATCATCACCTACGCCATCAAAGATGTCCACATCCTCGTCTTCTTCGGGCTCCTCTTCCGGTTTCTTGTACTGCTCCGGAACTTCCATGCCAAGAGGCTTTGCATCCTTATCTGGCATCAAAAGACCATTCCGGTCGCTCTCATCTTCATCAGCACCAGGTTGGACTTTACGAATCTTTCTCTTCTCGTGTCCATCCTCGTCCACGATAATCAAAACTTCTCGTCCTTTGTGATCTCGCTCTATTCGCGAACCTGCCTTTTGCTTGATACCGACCTTCTTGAACCGATCTCCAAGTGTGTTTGCCTGTTGTGCTTTGGCTGCTTCTCGTGCTGCCTTTAGTTCTGCCAATATTTGGTCGCGCGTTCGCTTTTTCCCGGGTGCCAGGGATACCGTCGATAGTTGGCCCTTTTTCTTTGTCTCAGTCTTTTCTTTGGTAACTGCCTCGACTTCCTTTCCCTCTAGCTTTTCAAACTCGTTGTCGATGTCAATTTCTGGTTCCGGTTCGGGTTCGGGTTCAGCATCTTTCTCAGGGTCTTCCTTCTTCTCCCCGTAGATATCCTCTCCCTCTCGAATCCTTTTTAGGAGCTTGAAATCGAGACCCTTGACCAAATGTGTGCTGCTTAGATCTCCGCCTGCGATTTCGAATCGTCGCTTTTCGAATGTCTCCTGGTCGATTTCCTCATCTTTCAGTTGCTTTTCGAGCTCTTTGAGCTTCTGTACTCGTTCATCATCTGTATCTTCGTCGCGTTCCTTCGATCGATCGGTATAACCTGAGGCAAGTTTGACACCCTTGGGATCGTAAGACTTAAATTTCCTTTGGGGTCGAGCGGCATTGTTGCGCTCAGCAAGTTGTCGTGCAAAGTCCGCTTGAGCACCAGCTACGGCGCGTCTATCACATTGAGTTAGTGCTTTGCCAGAGAAAACATATATAATAGATTCTGAGAACAACTTACGGCGTCATTGGGATGCTTGATCTTTGTCTTGAACCAAGCGCATTTCCGCCAGCTGGGGATGGTGCGGATGCGCCATCTTTACTGGCGGAGCTCTTTTGTGAGTTTGCAGCTATAAGCTTGCGAAACTGGTCATTATTCATCTTGATAGCAATTGACCGAGTAGCGGAGCACTGAATAGCCAAAAGGCTGAGTTGATGCTGAATAAGTTGAGAGTGTATGTTGAATTCAGAACCTCGACAGGAAGGTACATCTGAACAATCCTGTGGCTCATGCATGTGGCTGTGCAAAATGTCACGAGTTATCGTGTCGAAACGCGCTTGAGTGCTCCACTCTACGCGCTTTTGACATCACTAGGTAACTCATGCTTCACTCAGTTCGACCCATCTTGTCAGAACCTTGCAAGTAGCACACAAGCTGACGCCCATATCGAATTCTGGATGACAATCATGATCTTTGACATATATCATACACTATTTAATTCAGAAAACGCCATGTGATGCGAGTACTGCGATGATTAGGACTCATCAACTGGCGCATTAACTCGCCACCAATAACTATTGTGAACTTGATCAACAGAACAACAGTCATCAAAGAGAAAGAGACGAAATGGGAAGTGTTCTCGACAAAAACTCTTCTCAAGTGAGAAAGCGCATCGAGACGCATACTTTTGAAAATGAAGGTGGTGATGAGTATGAGGGCAGCGAGTTTGGTGGTTTCAACGACTATTTCAGGCGCAAGAAAATCAAACTTCAGAATCTGGATGCTGAGACGCGTGCAAAGTCGGATAAACCCCAAATCTTCAAGGGCATTGTCGCGCATGTGACAGGGTATACTCAACCACCATTGCATATGTAAGTATCACTTGAATCATCTTGGTCTGTATATCAACTCACAATCACAGCCTGCACCGTGAGATAGTGCAGCACGGCGGTGGATTTCTCCAATACCTAGACTCAAAAACAATGGCTACACATATTATTGCCTCGACGCTTCCCCCCAAAAAGTCTGTCGACTTCAACCGGTACCGGATCGTCAAACCTGCATGGATCATGGATTCTATTAAAGCAGGGCAGCTTCTTCCATGGTCCAACTATCGCGTCCTGGACGAAGGTCCGAGACAGAAAGTGCTAGCATTCGATGGAAGCAGTGGCTTGGCGCCGTCAACTCCCCGGGTCAAACAGGGATATCGTGAACAGTCTGAAAACAGTTTCTACACTGGCCGGTTCAAGGCGCCTGTTCTACCTAGCCAGTCCTTAAGTCAGGTCATTGAGAATGCCCAAACACCAATTCGCGACATGAGTCGAGTTCCGGGCACAACACTCACGGAAGAAGTCGATCATCTCTCGATTAAGAAGCCAGAGGCACGCCCTAGATCTCCTGTCACGGACCAATCAAACGCAACTCGGTGTCGTTTAGAAACGAACAAGAAAGGTAACGACAAGGCCGAGTCTCAAGCAGAAGCAGTCTCTGCGTCCACGCTTCAGGCCAAGGCACAGGAGCCTTCAAAACCGATGACATCTGAAGAGCACAATGCACAACTGTTGTCCGATCCACGAATCAGAAAGTCATCGACAGCCAATCCCGATTTTCTAAAGCAGTTCTATTCTGAGAGTCGACTGCATCACCTCTCCACATGGAAAGCTGAGTTGAAATCGAGAATGCAACGATTAGCTGCAGAAAAGGGGCAGTCGACTCTTACCACCAAGAAGCGCCTCAACTCGAGACGATATGTTATGCATGTCGATTTTGACAGCTTCTTTTGTGCGGTTTCGCTAAAGAAGAAACCCGAGCTCATTAATAAGCCGGCGGTTGTTGCGCATAGCACAGGATCCGGGTCAGAAATTGCAAGTTGCAACTATCCTGCTCGAGAGTTTGGAGTGAAAAACGGCATGTGGATGAAATCGGCGCTCGAGTTATGTCCAGATTTAAAAGTGCTTCCTTATGACTTTCCTGCATACGAAGAAGCCAGTCGCCTGTTCTACGAATCCATCCTAGACATTGGTGGCGTGGTGCAGAGCGTCAGCATAGACGAGGCTCTCATTGATATAACGTCAGTTGTCATGAAATCCACTGGATCTCAAGACATGGGGCCTGATTCAGGAACCGTCGCTCGGGAGAGGGACATGGCAGATAAGATTGCAAAAGACCTTCGTGAGAAAATCAAATACCTCACAGACTGCCATGTTTCTGTTGGAATCGGCGCAAACATTTTACAAGCTAAAGTCGCACTACGAAAGGCCAAGCCTGCTGGCCAATATCAATTGGAACCAGGCGATGTATTAGATATGATCGGCGACCTCAAGGTTGTTCAACTTCCCGGCGTTGCCAGGAGTATTGGTGGAAAACTCGAGGACATCGGTGTCGTGCAAGTCAAGGACTTGCGACAGGTGTCAAAAGAGCGACTTATTTCAATTCTTGGACCCAAGACCGGTGAGAGGCTCCGAGAATATGCTCTCGGTATTGACCGTACAGAAGTTGGTGAGCAACCGCCACGCAAGTCTGTGTCTGCAGAAGTCAACTGGGGCATAAGATTTATCAGCCAACCAGAAGCAGAGGAATTTGTCTATAATCTTTGCAAGGAACTTGAAAAACGACTCTTGAATGAGAACGTCAGGGGAAAGCAGTTCACCATGAAGATTATGAGGAGATCGATGGATGCGCCCCTGGATCCACCGAAATCCTTGGGTCATGGTAAATGCGATACATTCAATAAAAGCACCACTTTCGGGGTGGCCACTAATGATCAACAAGTCATTGGTAAAGAAGCCGTCAATATTTTGCGGTCCTTCAAGTTTAGCCCTGGTGACCTACGCGGACTAGGTGTACAAATGACCAAACTCGAACCCATCAAGACCAACTTGACAGCTCCTGATGGTAGTCAGAAGAGATTGGCATTCGGCGCTTTTACAAAACCGTCTCCAGTCAGGAAAAGTCCTACGGCAGAGCAGATCGATGAGATCGAGAGTCCCGAGAAACAGAAACCAACACCCAGTCGTGGAGTTTCGAAAGATCCAATCGCCGACGATCCCTTGACACCACGAAAACAGAAAATCCACCCTGTCATGGCATTGACAAAGGCCAGTCAAGACGATGCGAAGGCGAAAACACCTCTTAACATATCCGGGACTCAATTCATCATTCCTAAAGACGTGGATCCCACCATTCTAGCAGAATTACCTAGCAGCATTCGCAGCAAGCTCATGGCTCAGAAATCGCGGATGCCACAAGAGGCTGAATCTCCAGTACCCAAATCCAGATCAGAGAGTCCCATGGCGCTCGATGTATGTCCGACACAGGTAGATCCTGAGGTGTTCAATGCATTGCCTGACGATATGAAGGCCGAGATTATGGCTACATATAGGCGAAAGCCCAAACCACCTACACCGCACCAATCTCCGCGCAAGGATCGCACGATACAACCGAGAAAACCCACCACGCCTTCAAAGCGAGGCAGGCCGCGAGGCTTGTTTGGCAAAGCCCAGAGGCAGAGAGATGCCCAGGCTGGTCTATTGCAGACCAACTTTCGATCTTTGAATCAGGTTGGCGACGCCTTTCAGGAAGAAGACGTTGTCGAAGAGCTTGACTCGGAATTTCTCGCGGAGCTTCCCGAAGATGTGCGGAAGGAGGTTATTGAAGACCACAAGAGGCGGAAAAAAGCCCAGCAGACAAAGCTGGAAGCTCCTTTGCGCAAACATAACTCCACTGATACAGACGTGGCATTACCAGGGGGGCAACTTAGGATTCAGTTCGCGGCAGTGCCACGAAAGATATCGTTTGCCAGCTCAGGAGTAACCTCGACTCAGGAAATCAAGGACATGCTGGACGCTTGGCATACAGACACGAGGAAAAACGGCCCTCATCGTGGGGACATAGAAGTATTGGAAAAGTTTCTCGAACGGGTGGTTCAGGAAGAGCGTGATTTGGAAAAGGCGACTAAGCTGGTCAAGTGGTTGGATGTGTTGGTTGAACAAGATGGTAGGAAGGGGAAAGGACAGGAGATTTGGAGACGATCAGTGGAGGGCATCAAGGTGATTGTGCAACAGGCTGTGAAACAGCGAGGCATGGCCCCTTTGAAGTTCTGAATACTTGTTGGCTACGCACAGGATGTTACGACAGCAACTTATGACTATATACCCATTAACACTACCTCTACTCTACATCCAGACAGGACCTCTTTGGTACATCATAATAACAACAGAGATAGCCCCATGATCAAGAGACTAAATTTGGCCCCTGGTATCATCTGCACAACCCCTCTATTCGATGCATCTCCCCCGGATAGTTGATAGACACTCAACCTAAGTGGTCCTCCGCAGACCTGAGACGAGTTGCCCTCGCACGGATTTTCACAATCATCATCACTGAGCTTTGCTGAAAGGCTTGACAAGTATGGAGAACACCAGCATTCCCTAACGATCCAGTATGTAAGCCAAACCCAGTCTCCTATTTATGGTTCAGAGCACCTACCGCGACCACTCCAGGCCTGCATATTTGTATTGTGTCCCGTTTGAAGTGCAGAACTCGAGACACATGGGGACTGTCATCTTTCCGGCTTTGACGAGATGGGCGCCATCGGCAAGAGCGCGGTCTTCGGCGGAGTCCTGAATCTGCGTCGTCTCGTTGTAGCAGCCATAGTATTTGTAGTCGTCCGATCCTCGATAGATACTTGGTTGCGACTTATTAGTGCTGGAAGAGACCTGGGATGTAACTGATGAAAAGATAGACAATAATATTGCGGTAACATGAAGAGTTGTAGGCATTTTGAGAAGTTGAGCTTTCTCCTTTGCAAGTGATGGATTGAATCGGCTGGAAAGTACAGACACAACAAAGGCCCCGGAAGTGATTTACAACATTACAGGAGAAAATTTAGATTTACTTTGTCGCACTCACCGGATATTTTCTATGTACCTGTAGAGTATGACGCTGGAGGCTTTGGGCTTATGGTGTACTGGCGGCGCAATACTTTCTTTAGAATCCCACAATTGGAATGTGTAGAAGAGGCGAACGACGCATTTGGCGACAGCAATAGTCAGCTTGAAACATTTTTATGCTATGTAAGTTATTTTTAGCTAAGTAAGGCATCCTTTTTCAAAAGAGCAGCCTCTGAAAGCCAATCAGTTTTGGGCAGTATAAGTTTCAGTAGTGATATTACAGATCCCATCAACTACCAAGTTGCCTTCCTACCTAGGTAGGTAGGTAGGTAGTTACTAAGGTACCTATACAAGTGCTTCTTGAGTTCAGTTTTTCTCTGGGGAGCTAAAGACCAAGTTAGCTTTAGCTTGGTACCTATACAATCTCTTTGATCTCAAGTAACACGTACCTACTTTGTTTTATCTTCAATGGTAAAGTGTTGAGCTTCTAGAACTGAACTGACTAACATCTAGACCCTGGCTGGTGGAGTCAAATAAGCACAATATTGAATAACCACTCAAAACCCCCATATTTGTTTAAAGCTGAAGGCTAACGAAGAGATAAGGACAGGTAGGTACTCCACGAAAACCCCAGTCTACCACCAATTTGGAAGGTAACTACACCTATCAGTGCTCCAGCTCTAATGTCAGACTAACCTGAAGCTACCCTTAGTTTTCGTCCTACCACAGAAGCATCAACCTCCTCTTCTCTCATTCTTTTCCTCCGCCGCCTCCTCCTCCTCCGCACATCTCCGCAAACACCAATTGTCAAGCTTGATATCGAGCGCATTGCGACAGTGAATATCTCGCTTGTATAAGCACCTGCGTATCGTTGTCCTTGCACTCGACACGTTCCCTATTACTCCGCACTTGCGCAACATCTTTCGCGCTTTTAAAGCCCCTCCATAAATATTAAGTATTGTCACAATGAGCGGCTTCATCGACTACTCCAAGACTACCAAGTCGAAGAACTACCATGGATCTGGTTCTTTTGCCACTTTTATGATCATTGCCCGTGAGTAGATCCATTGCGATCAATTTCTTCTCAGCACTAACATACCACAGCTGTGTGCTTCTTCTTGGGTATCCTTTTCGCGTCTTTCCCCTACGACTTCCCTCTCCTCTGGACCAAGGCCCCCGTGCCCGACAACTTCTTCGACCATCTCGAGACGCATCTGAAGTTCGTGCACCAGTCCCCCGCACTTATCAGCCGCATTCTCCACATTGTCATCTCCATCGGTTTTATCGGCTTCTTCATCAAGCTCTTCCGTCCGAGCGAGGCCAACTTCCTCTTTGACGGCGCATCTCTCATCCTCTACCTCATCGGCTTCGGTGTCTACGTTGCCAACATTGTCAAGGCTCTCCGAAGCGTTAGCGCCGAGATTTGGACTAACGATGGCTTCGATGGCAAGACCCACGAGGGTGAGAGCGGCGAACTTATCCTTGGTCGCGAGGACAGCTTGAAGGTCCTTTCAGCCAGCAACACCATTCTCGCTCTTGTTCTTGTCGGCATTCTCGTTCTCCAAGCCGGCGAGTGGTATGCTGAGAAGAAGGAGGCCGATGATGTTGCTGCTATGGAGGCCAAGGAGGCTGCTGAAAAGAAGGAGGGTTCCCCCGCCAAGGCTTCCAACAAGAAGAAGCAGTAAATGCTTCTTCATAGTTGTGGTGCAAAGCCAGATCGGATAGGAGTCAAGTCAACGCTTGGATGACTTCCTTGTACTTGACATGTATAAGTCACTGTATACCTAGTAGTTTATAGGTTGTCAATCGATATCCTACATATTTGGAAAGCGTGTGTTTGCTGTTTGTTAGGGGAATTCTGTCAATGTCTGTTGTCACTTTTTTTTTGGCATTATATATTATTTGATATACAGGCAAATAGCGGCAGAACTCACACTACGATAATCTAAATCAAGCTTGCCAGCAGCTTCCGAATCCATCTCAGAAGGCGCAACAAGACGTGAGACAAAGGAGAATGGGCACGCATGCAAAATTCAACGAGGTCTTACTTAACAAATCTATCCTAACGCCATCTATTCTTCTTCGTAAAATAATCCCAAATTCCAAGGGATTCAACTTGGACATAGCTCATACAGACATCTTCATAGCAATTGTCTTATGGGGGTCATACCCCTTGACTGTGAAATCCTCTGCCTTCCATCCGTCAATGCTTCCGCCCTTTTCTCGGGCAATTTCCAACTCGGGGAAATTTCGTGGCTCGCGCTCAAGCTGGACCTTAAGAGCGTCAACGTGATCGAGGTACACATGAGCATCACCCATGACATGAGTAAGGCTGCCAGGGACCAGCTCACAGACATGCGCCATCATGTGTGTTAGCAGCGCGTAGCTGGCAATGTTAAAGGGAACGCCGAGACCCATATCGCAGGATCGTTGGTAGAGCTGACAGTGGAGGTGTCCTTGAGGCTTCTCTTCTGAGTTCTCGTCCTTGCTTCGGGGATAGGATACATAGAACTGGGCGAACATGTGACAAGGTGGCAGAACCATCTTCTTCATGTCGGCAGGATTCCAGGCCGAAAGAACCAGACGGCGATCATATGGGTTGGTTCGTAACTTGTGAATGATCTCGGCAAGCTGGTCTACACCCTGACCGGTGTAATCTGTCTTGGCATCAACGTACTCGGCGCCAAAGTGTCGCCATTGGAAGCCGTAAACGGGGCCTAAGTCGCCGACCTCACGGTGTTGAAGACCGAGGTTATCGAGGAACTCGCGCGAACCATTGCCATCCCATATCTTGATACCAGCCTCGCTGAGACTCTTGGAAGAGGTATTGCCCTCGATAAACCAGAGGAGCTCCGCAATGACGGCACGGGTGAAGACACGCTTCGTGGTAAGGAGGGGCAGAATGGGGGTCCCGTTGTTGTTGAGGGCGAATTTTAGAGGTCGAGGAGCGAAGATCGAGTATGTTCCTGTGCCAGTTCTACAAGATTCATTAGAAAGGTAACGGAATATGTCACAAGAGTGATGTCTTACCGATCTGGTCGACGCTCGCCGCTCTCGAGAATTTCCCGAACAAGGTCAAGGTACTGGTTCTCTTCATGATTGATAGATTTCGAGCCGTTGGATGGGCTAGAGTCTGTAAGGTTATGTGAGATTGTCATTTTGGCAACAACAACGACGATCGATCAATGAGTATAAAAAAAATAAGCGTGGTGGTGGTGATTCAGGATGTTGAATATTAGGGATGGAGATGGTTGCTGGGCATAATGCAATCAATTAAACTACTAGTCGCGTCTTGTCGCGTCACACCGCGATTTCCCTTCTAGCCCCGCCATCTGTCTGTCGTCGTCTCAGACACCCTGAAGGTGGGAGGCACTAGGCAGTAGGTAATGTTCGCGGGGCATTAATTCAGTGCACCAGGGTCGACACATTGTTTCAAGCGTGCCAAGTCATTGGTAAAACAAAATACATGGGGAATGAGTGCTCCAAGGATAAACATGACGAATATGGTGCAGAAGGGCAACTCAGTACCCGGGAACTTATATGCCAATAGAAAACAGCTACTAAATTTTATCAGAGAACTCAATCACGATGTCTAAAATTCCTCTGAATTGAATAATAATTAAGGTGAGAAGGATGAGGATGGTGAGAAGTAGCCTGTTCTTAGTTATATGCGCCGTTGACTGTGCCTGTTCACAGGTCAATCACACAAATACGCTCAGGAATACTACCAATAAACCACTCACTTTTTGAATTGATAAAATTCAGAACTCGATATACCCACATCCCGATTGTCTCTTCCCATGCTTAGACCTGTCAAAGTTTATTGTACAACCACACAGCCGTAACCGGAGTGGATATCTTATCAATCAGTTCGATCAAGTTGCAGGACGCTAGTCAGAAAACTGCAGCAAAAAGCCAATTCTATTTCCGCATTACAGGGCTTTCCAACTCCTCATAGGACAATGGAGGGTTCAGACGGAATTTTTCATGGTCAGGGACCACATGAAGAGCCTTTCAAAGCCCCAGTCCTAGAAACCGAATGTGACGAAATCCCTGAACTTCATGGCTTCAAGCTGTGCACGGTCGATCTGATAAGAGACAGTTTTGTTTGATTGGGTCAAATAGGTGCGAAAAGCGGAATGTCTGATGTCACATGTCGCACTGTTAAGAATTTTTCTCCAAGGGACGGGGACGGTCTGGGTCTGGATGGATGAATGGATAGATGCCCAAAACGAGCAACACCGGTCAGTAACGTCCTGTCGTAGCATAACGCTTGATCTATCAAGCTCGCAGCACAGGGCGACGGTTTATGTTGCAGGCATTGGCCACTAATAAATAACTCGTGCAGGTAGTGAGTGAGGCAACTTGACCTGTACTGATAGTATAGCTCGCCCTGTAGCTGCGAGGTAATTTGTTCCCCTCACTCTGGTTTTCGGTCTCTTTTTTTTCCTTGTCAAGACATCTATCTTTGCGGCTGCTTCTTGGACAAATGACTCAGAGTTGCAATTGAGAAACACAGTTCGCCCTACGAGCTATATCTTCCTTTCTCTATTAATGTTTGATTCGCTTTAAACCTGTCTTGCCCTGTTTCTCGCGACTTCAAGACTCTGGTTATTTCGTACTTGAAGCTGCAGTCTATATACATCGTCAGATCCGTCTTGCGACTACACACCATTCGACCGAGACAATAGCTACGAAACTTCTATCCAGAAAGGTCTTCCGCCGACAGACCGCATTCCGATACCTCCTGCTTCCTCGCGAATACCATTCTCGTTGAATTCACCTACAGCCCGACTGCGATGGAGCCGAGTCCTATCTCTGTTGAGGCGGCTCATGCGCCTGAGCTCCCTCTCAAGGCCAAAACGGCTCTTACGGAAGCACTTGAAGATGTGCTCTGTGGATCGGTGTGTGCTATTGCTCGAGGCAACCCCGACTGTACTGATTGAAATAGGTTGCTGGCGCCGTTGGCAAGTACATCGAATACCCTTTCGACACAGTCAAGGTTCGACTGCAGAGCCAACCTGATCACCTGCCGCTACGATATACCGGCCCATTGGATTGTTTCCGTCAAGCTATCAAGAGTGATGGAGTGCTAGGTCTTTACCGGGGTATCACTGCTCCTTTGGTCGGCGCTGCCGCTGAAACGAGCAGCCTATTCCTCTTTGAAAGTCTTGGTCGCGAACTGCTTTTTACAAGCAACATGGCCTCGCGAGAACAGGGGCTTTCATTGCCCCATCTTTGGTTGACTGGTGCCTTCTCTGGAGCCTTTACATCTTTTGTCCTAACCCCAATTGAGCTTGTCAAGTGCAGAATCCAGGCCCCCTTGTTGGGCGACGGCTCTGCTGGTGTTCCTCTCCGTCCTATTCCTGTCATCAAGCAAGTGTTTCGTCATGAAGGCCTTCGCGGGTTCTGGCACGGCCAGCTCGGTACACTTATTCGAGAGGCAGGTGGTGGCTCTGCTTGGTTTGGTGCCAAGGAGACCGTGACGAGCATGTTCTATCAGCAGAAGGCAAAGACAGCTACATCTGCAGCTGAAAAGCAGCAGATCCTTAACACCCCACTGCCTTTCTGGCAGCAAGCTATTGCTGGCGCATCGGCAGGAGTTTCATACAACTTCTTGTTCTTTCCTGCGGACACAATCAAATCACGAATGCAGACGGCCGCCGTCAGTGACCTTGTGCAACGACGAACATTCTGGCAAGAAGGCTCTATACTATGGCAGCAGCACGGGGTCCGAGGCATGTACCGCGGTTGCGGCGTCACATGCATTCGGTCAGCGCCGAGTTCTGCCTTTATCTTTATGGTTTATGACGGTTTAAAGCGAAACTTTCCCCTCCAGTAACACATGGAAACTAGATGCGGTGTTTCTTACTTGTAGCGGATGAAGTTCCACCAACTGTTTTGAAAAAGCGATTCTGTTCTTACACATCGTTACGAGTGGCTAGAGCATATAAGGCGTTGATCTTTGAATTTCAGGAATATACCAGGCTGGCAGGTTGGAGCATGAGTTGAAGGTATTATTTCTCAGTTGATGATTAAGATAGACAGTTACACAAGACTTTTGATAAAAAGAGTATTAGAGCGCGTTGTACTTGAAGTTTCAATGCAGCTGCATTCATTGATCATGATCAAAAGGTGGACTTCGCAACATTCTTCTGCCTGATCACCTTACTCCTTCTTGTTGATCTCACCACTTGCGAGATCCCAGTTGTTCAAGTGTCCAATCGTTGTGCAGAGGTATGTAGCAAAGGTAAGCCAGCCGAGGTAGGGAACCTGGCACCAAGCAGCAGTAGAATCAATGGTGCTGTAGAGATAAGTGAGATAACCATTGACTCCGAGGAGCGTCACGATGTCAACCGAGGCCTCAATGGGGCGGTATAGGCCGAAGAAGAGAGGTGTCCAGATAAGGTTGAGACCAAGTTGAATGGAGTAAAGGGTCATTGCTTGTCGGGTGTTGACGATAGTCTCGGGAGAAGAGAAAGGAGAGAGACCAATGTTAGCAACTCGGTAGGCGGCATATCCCATGACACTAATTATAGCTCGTCAGTATGTGCCAGACATGTCAGCTTTTGAGAGGGCATACCCGTAGAGAACGGTCCAGACAGGTCCGAATAGCCATGGTGGGGGTTGTAGCGAGGGCTTCTTCAAAGCAAGATATGTCTTTTGGGTTTCTATAGCAAAAAATCAATCAATGAACCTGCCGACGAGGTCGCGGATAGAAGGTTAGCTCACGAGTAGCGCTGAATCCAACAGCCGTGCCGAGGCCGATGGGTAGCAAAACCGAAAGAGCCGGCTTGAGGAAGACCGAGTCCGGCAAGGTGAGGGCTGGAATGTACGTTGTCATGATTAAACACTTTGGCGTGAAGAGCAGAACAAAATATTCAGTGTTTAGCAGAGTAAAATGGAAGAGGACAAGTCAGGACATGTGGTAATATCTTTAATGGGAGACAATGACGTAATACATTTACAGCGAACTCTCTCATTGCCGAGGCTCCGGGTTGTAAAATCTGTCCATTAATGGAATATAGTGGGCTGATATCTAAGTTCAGAAGGTCAATGGCCTGTTGAATCGAGGTACTGTATCACGATCGCACCAAGCGATGCATTTTGATGAGAAAGTCACTAGAATGTCCGTAACAAGAAGAAGAAAAAAGTCAAAGCTCCTCGGTAACGAGCTGTCTACTCAATTGAGTCAATGTCCTGGTGCGTTTCTGAGCAACGGGCTGTCTCAAGAGTTTTAATTGCTATCCATTTATCGCGCTAGTTAATCATGCCGCGAACATGCGTGATGGGCAGGGGTCTGTCCTATTTACGCGTGAGGCTGTCGCTTCTCTAACCGCGACCGCAACGCACAGACCATCTGTTTAATTGATCGTGGCCCGCGCCTCGCGTTTCTACGCGACCACTACACGTCTAGACGCCTATTTCCTAGGAAATGGTAAGAGCGATGGGGCTCCTCCATTCTTTAATTCCCACAGCACATAACCTGCAGTTGCCATCGACAACAATTGTTTTTGCAACTTCCTTTAGCACCCTCTAACCCTATACCATTTTTTGTTGGAAAGAGTTATCGAGTTCCATCTCTACATTACTGTATAAGTCAAACTTGGAAGGCGCTGCCTACAGTCATGGCTCGCACAGCAGCTCTAGGAAAGAGAGCCCGGGGTATCGATGAAACTGGTGAGTGATAGATGGAAAGAACATATCCGACGCCGTTGCTAATCTGATGGTTCAAGATGTTCCCTGCCAAGTAACTACGCCCAAGCGAAGCCGACGTCTTGCAAAGGCTGCCTCATATAACGACGAGAACCAAGATCCTCTATATTCCCCCTTTAGCGACGAAGAAGACGATGTGTTGGCCGAGCTACCTCCCCGAACCCGAAAGTCGCCGTCACAGGTAACTACAAAGCAGAACCCCGTTACGCCTTCAACACCGCGACACCGAGATGCCCTCTCAGTACCTCCTACCACGCCTAGACATGCTGTCATGTCGGCAGGCAAACTCTTCAGGAGGTTGACACCACACACACCACTTTCTCCGAGTGCGGTTCAAACCATTTACCAACAAGCACGACAATTGTTTGCTCGTGGGGCCGAGCCTGGCCAACTCGTCGGTCGAGAGGAGGAGCGAAACCAGTTAACGGAATTTCTCAACCGCTACTCTTCATCCACCCCCCATGGCTGCCTTTATGTCAGTGGACCCCCAGGAACGGGCAAGAGTGCCATGATCACCGAGATGACTCGACAATATGCCAACCACAAGGATGTCCAATCCGCCTATGTCAACTGCATGAGCGTTAAATCCTCCAAGGATCTCTACACTACACTGCTTGGTGCTCTTGGCCAGGGCTTTGACGCCTCAGAGGCTGATGCTATCACAACTCTACAAGCATTGTTTGTGCCAAAGACCAAGTCAGGCACTGTCCACCTCGTTACACTGGACGAAATCGACCACATTCTTACCATGGGCCTGGAAAGCCTTTATCGTGTATTCGAGTGGTCCCTACAAAAGAACTCCCGCCTCATTCTCGTCGGTATTGCCAACGCCCTGGACCTGACTGACCGGTTCCTTCCTCGATTGAAGGCAAAGAACCTCAAACCTGACCTCCTATCATTCTTTCCTTACACCGCAACACAAGTCAAGAACATCATTACCACACGACTTCAATCGCTCATGCCCGCGGGCGGTAAGGAGGGATACGTGCCATTTATTCACCCCGCTGCCATTGACCTGTGCTCTCGCAAGGTTTCGAAGCAGACCGGAGATCTTCGCAAGGCCTTTGAGATTTGTCGGCGCGCATTGGATTTGATAGAAGTTGAGACTCGACAGAAGCACGAGGAAGAGGCGAGGGAAGAGCTCCTACAAATGACGCCCTCCAAACGGCCGCTTGGAGAGAATATCAACGGAGCATCAGGTGGTACAAGAAGTGTGGTGCAGATAATGGCGAATTCTCTCAAGGCTCTTACAGCAGAAACGGCTCCCCGAGCATCGATCAGTCATCTCAACAAGATCACAGCAGCAGCATTCAGCAACGGAACTACACAACGGCTCAAGGCACTCAACCTTCAACAGAAGGCTGCGCTGTGTGCCCTGGTGGCCTATGAGAAGCGAATCCGAATTGCAGCCAAAATGGCCAATGGCGGTGCTACACCTTCAAAGTCGAAATTTCTGGCGCCAACTATCAAGACTTTGTTCGATGCTTACTGCCAGCTTTGCATCCGCGACTCGGTTCTGCACCCTCTATCGAGCTCTGAATTTCGCGAGGTTGCGGGCAGCCTCGAGACCCTAGGGTTGGTCACCGCATCTGATGGAAAGGCTGGAAGTTTCGCTGCACCACAAACACCCAGCAAGAGGGGCCGCAAGACTATGGCCGCAACTGGAGACGAGCGAAGACTCACAAGTTGTGTTGCAGAAAAGGAACTCGAGTCCGCAACCGATGGTATCGGCGCAGGTATCCTGAAGAGCATTTTGAGCGGAGAAGCATTGGATTAGAGTGCAAAAAAGCATTCGACAGAAAGAAAATATACAACAGCACTGTACGGCGTTTTGGTTTGTCTCATTTTGGTTGGGTTTCGTTATTGTTATTGTCATATTGCATCGCATTTGCATGGCATTGCGCTGGTTGGTCACATAGGTCTGGATGGCAATCCAGAAGTCCTGGGATGGACAACGATACTATGTATGTAATTGTAAAGGTTGATTGAAAGACAGCATAGCTTGCGTCTCATGGATAATGCAAGTACGGACACTAGACACTGCCACTATGTTGGCATTATATAGAATAGAGGAACATAAAAAGTACAATCGATTACGACTATGGCGAGGATATGTGATGAACCTAAAATGTTTCCAGTTTTATCTTACCTAATCCCTGGGGACCATTTGTTGTTGTTCAAACTCGTGGAGTCGATGCAAATATCCTTATCTTTTCCACATGCACTGGCATAGGGTTTGATGCTTTTACAAGCATCAATTCCCTGTATTTTGTTGTATAAATGATGATTTGCCCTGGCTAACCCATGGATGTCCCACTGAAGGAGGGACGTGTCGGTCGCGTCATGGTCTGCATTGGCGGTTTTTCCCGGAACCAACCGCGCCGCACACCAAATTTGCAACGTGATAGGGAATTTTGTGCTGCAACTGCTGTCCTTTGCATTTGCTTTGGCGCTTTGGCGATGCAGGGTTGCAAAAGTGCTTCTCATGCAGTACTACATATTCTGTAGGCCTGTCATTGACATAAGCACGGCGCAAGGAATCCTAGCTGTGAGACAGAAGGAAGCTTGATGGGCGGGCGGGAAAAGCACTCAGCTGGCCGTTTCCGCTAGCCTCTTATTAGCCATGCTTGTCTGTCTTCTAAGTTAATCTATGGACCCAGGTCTTCGGCTGGACATGCGAGCCAAGCTCGTCGAGGCCCTGACCAAGCTTTTCTTGGCGGAGCGATGGCCTGTAATGTCTTGGCACATGCACGCTGACTCTACAGGTAGGGTAGATTCGAGATGGGAGCCCTCCCTGACAGAATTGCGTAGGTAGGTAGGTGACGATGAAGAATGTAAATTGAAACCATGTCGGATTTTGGGTAACAATTAGGTGGAGAAATGATGCACCCCAATGACTCTTGCTATTCCCTGAGGTATTTCCCCTCCAATTGCTTCGAGACGACTCCATCCATCCATTGATTGCGTTTGCATTTAGTACCGTACCCTTTGCCCAAAGCCGTTCGTTCGATGGAACGGCGTTATGGGGGTAATGGCCCCCTCCCCTTCTGCAGGCGCTAGAAAGGTAATGATCCAATTGGTGAATTCCTTCCTCCCCCCTCCCGTCCCGCGATTGTAAACCTTCAATCGTGGCTTACAGTTGCTAGTGCTAGTTAATCTAGGTATCGTCCGTCCCATCGCTCCTGCTCGCTATTGCTGCTGCTGCTGCTGCCGCCTCCGCCTCTGCAGCCTGACATTCGTCACTCGCTTGATCGCCCAGTCCAACTTTTTCATCTCAACTCGCCCAGACTATAGTGCATTTACTAAGTACCTATTCATACCCATACTCTTGTTCATATATATATATTTTTCTATCCCTGATCCATATCTCGAGTGTCGATCTCCCTCTTACCCGTACCCCTCCTGCAGCCTTAGAACACGCAGCCCCAATCCCAATCACAACCCCAACCCGACCGCCGACGCGCCGGATTTAACGTCTCTGCTTCCACCTCAACCTTAAACCTTCTCGCACCCGCATGCATACGATTCAACGGCCTATCGGCATAAGCTATCAGAGCCACCTGGCTGTGAGCTCTCGCTCCAAGGCTCGCGACGTCGGTTTCATAAACTCGACGTCACTATCGACCTTGGACCCCGGTCCTGATGCCTTTGGCAACACATCTGGGAATGGGTCGCCGGTCGAGATCTTCTCCCACGCTCTCTAACGTTACGGAAGCTCCCGGTCCTACGAACTCGACGGCTCCCGATACTCTCAATAATATCGCGACATCCTCTCCAGCCGAGTCTGCCGGCTCCTCGACCTCCCACGCTCCAACGGCGACGTCGCCTACGGCATCTGCCACCTCCTCTACGCGCCCAGGGTTCCTTTCGCGCTTCAGTCTCCCACTTTCCCTCCCTTTGCGCAATCGAAATCGCAACGTCACCGACTTTCATATTCGTGCCGAAGAACCCCACCGTCGATACAGTGCTGGCGACAATGTTCGTGGGGCTGTCGTCATCGTCATCGTGAAACCGATCCGAATTACTCATCTAACTGTATCGCTGCATGGGTATGTTCGCGTCCTCAAAGATCCAACCTCGGTCGCGAAGGCGCAAGGGACTGTTGTGTTGCCGCAAAACGGCGATGCGGCACGACCACGATATCACGGCAATGGTCTCGTAAGCCTTTTCCAAGACGAGCAAGTATTGAGTGGCGAGGGACGGCTAGAACCAGGCAGATATGAGTTCGGATTCGACCTTTTGTTTCCCGACAAGGGACTGCCGAGCAGTATTGATGTAGGTTGAACGCAAAACTCATGGTGCTGTGTCATTGCTAATGCAATATCCAGTTCGAGCGAGGAACGGTTTCCTACATGGTTACAGCGACGCTAACGCGACCAACCTCGATTGCCCCAACGTCATCATGCGAAAGGAAAGTGATGCTAGTAGAAAACGTTGATGTTGGGTTACTGCACACTCCTAGACCGCGCACTATCTTCCTAGAACCAATCTCAAAACGAAATCGAAGGAGAAAGTCTATGGTAACAGACAAGTCGTCTGCCGCCCTCTCCGAGATTAACGAGGCCAACACAGGACACGAATTGACAGAAACACCGACAGAAGACTACCGTGAACACAACACAGATCCCAGGAGTCCGATCCAAAGTGATTTGCGAAGCGAAGTCAGCGGGGAAAGCGGTGTCAGCAACAGCACAAGCTTAAGTAGACCGGAAGTCGCCCTATCTCAAGTAGGGACACTCACATCAGCCAAGCAACAAGCGGTAGACAAGAAGACGATCACGGCGACGGTTGAGCTCCTGAAAGGTGGCTGCTTACCAGGCGATGCCATCTCTGTGCGAGTCACGGTCCAGCACACCAAGCGAGTCAAGAGCATGACGGGAGTGATTGTGACGTTATTCAGACAAGGCAAAATTGACAGTAACCCGCCAAAAGCTTTCTTCGATGAATCTATGAGCCAGGAAGACATAGCTCGTATTGATAAGGAAGATGTGTTTCCACGATCAAGAACAGGTCTCGGTGGATTATCGTTGACGTCTTCGAGTTCGATAAGCATATTCCGCAAGGACCTCGATCAGAACATAGCACCACTCATTATTGATCCAAACACTATGCAAACATCGGTAACTGTCACTGTCAAACTGCCCGACGACTCATTCCCGACAATTAAGGGTGTTCCTGGAGAAATGATCAGCTTCAAGTACCTGGTTGAGGTGGTTGTTGACCTGGGTGGAAGATTGTCGACTCAGATGCAAACGGGTCCAGCTAGATTCGGCGCCTATGGCCATGGAAGCACAGACAATAACACGTACGGTCCTAGGAGAGGAGCAAACATCGCAGACACTTCGCAAATGCGCCACGAAAAGGGGGTAATCGCGGTGTCAATGGAGACGGTCGTGGGCACCTCGGATTCGTCACGCGGCAGGAAAAAGTCGAGGGCGTCACCGACATCACGAAGTGTGCAGATTCTCGAAAGCGATGAAGAGGAGGTGATAGGACAAGAGCCAAACTACGGCGAAGGGGCTGCCCTCGAAAACTATTCAGGCAACGGGCCGCTTCCTCCTGCTGGCTATTTCTCTCCCCATACGAATGGTAGTCGACTTCCTCCGATTCCCTCACATCCGCCACAACCTTATTCACAAGTACCTCCCTTACAAGTTTCGTCGCATTCACGTGGCTTCTCTGGGTCAAGTACCAATGGTCTTGGTTCTTCCTCGGCAGCTCCTTCGTATATCCCCCCTCCTGAGATAACAAATCAGAATAATCTATCTGAAAAGGAAAGGATTCGACAGGCCGAGACACGGCTACTGCCAAGCCAACCTCCAGTGGCAGGCCCATCAACGAGTCAAAATCAGGATGATGAAGATATATACGACGCAGAGGATACGCCTCGGGTTCCGGATTTAAATGCCGGGTTTGATCTGAGTGCCCCCAGTGCCCCCGAGGCAGGCCCCTCGGCACCAACAGAGGATGACGTTGAGTTAGCAGCAGTACCACCATCTGGGGTCGTGGAAGATAAGCAGGAACTCGAAAGACGACGACTACTGGACGAAGCCAGTGCTCCCCCAGATGTACCTGAGGATATGCAACGAAGAAGAATTGACGGTCCGTCGACGGAAATGGACACGGAAGCTGAAGCCAGTGCGCCGAGCGCGCCGAGCGCACCTTTAGTTGATGATTACGATGAGTTCCCTGGATACGGCTCCGGCGCAGGACCTTCCGGTAGTTCGAGACATGCTGGCGGAGAACAGCTCCCAGCGTACCAAAGATGAGTTGGCGTTTCACCTTTATCTTGGAGTATATTGTATAGGCGCATTCAGTATATGGGTCATGATGGGAATATTATATAATTTATGTACGCACAGGTTGGTGTCCCGGCGTTTTTGGATACCTGATGAGAGTAATATCACGATAAAATATTAATATTGTTGAATACTCACAGCTGAGCGTTTCCATCGCCGACTATGCATGCCATCTGTGAGCTGAATAGTCGTTTTCGCAATTTGACATTGAAGACCAGATCTGTACGATAGATCCCCAGAACACATCATTTCGCCAATTCATTAGTTGTACATGTGTGTGGTATGCCGATAGGACGGACCTGCACGTAAAATCATATCCCGATTTTTAGAGCCGTCTTATCAGAGATATATTCTCATATTTATATAAACATTCTATCTAATGCTGCAGCACTATAGGCTTGCCGCTCTCCCAGTTGTCCAGGCTCTCCTTAATATTCACCCAATAACGTAGACGCACAGCCTCGTGCTTTGCAGCCTCTATATCGTCGTGTCGAAATGCGCGCTCCAACACCTGCTCACTCTCGGCGATACGCGCATCATTCGCCGCACGAGGTTCGTCTAGATCATCTTCTTTCTCAGCATCCTCAATTTCCTCCCTCGCCTCTAGCACAAGCATGAGCAGCTCAGGCTCTTCGACCTTTAGGGTCTCGTCGTTAGCGACATCGACGCCTCGAAGAGAGAGCAAGTACTGAGCTCGTAAAAGAGGGTTGGAAAGTGTCTTGTAGGCCTCGTTTATCAGCGCAGACATCGCCTCGGCGCGAGCCTTGTTCTGCGAACCATGCATGTCCGGATGAGCGCGGGCCTGAAGACGGAGAAATTCACGGCGCAGGGCGCGCGTATCGATAGGGAAGTGGCCTGCTGGGGGAGGACCATCAGGAAGCGTCTCAGGGAAGAGCTCATAGTGTGTTGACGGCGGGGCACTCGGCGAAAAAGACCTTTGCGACTCAGGCTGCGCAGTACTGGAAGCGGCGCGGGAATAAGCAAATGCCGTCGCAGAGCCTCTAATGGCAGTTACAAAAGCTCCATTGCTCTGTGCAGGCGTTGCTGGTGCAGAAACTCGATGTGAGGATGCAAGAGTTGACGCTCGGCGAGCTCGGAGTTGACACCGGATACAAGTCCGAGAAAGGTCGCGCACGACAGAGGACGAGACGGATGAGCGCATATTTGACAGAAAAGAGGATAAAAATGCTGGTGCAGGAGTATGAGAGAGTTAATTCGCGGTGAAAAGTGAAGACGGCGAGATTTGCTGTACTGAAGTGCAGCGAAACAGTAGAAATTGTCGTCCTTGACGGATGTCGCTCGGAAAGTGCTTTCTCAATGTCGTAATGCTATTAAATTTCTTAGCGTGAAATGACCTAGATGACCTCAATTGTTGTGGCTACCATGTGGCACTCTATGTGGCGCATTCAGTCATGATGATTCAGGTACAGGAACCCCCGTTTTCGGCTCAGGTCGGCGGTCATGATCGGTATCCAGTCCGATCCAATAATGAGCAAGATAATAATCTTTCTAATCCATGATGAATGGGCATTGAAGGAAGAAGTTGTACTGTAAATTTCATCTGAGTTCTCATGAGAGAACCTGATTGATTTCACGTTGCTTATTCGTGTTTCTTTTCCATAAGCCCTGTCCATTTGGTGGTCGCTCTTCTTGCCTATCATAACAAATAAGCGTGTAGACCACCCCCCAAAGGAACCCCCAATCCTCGTTGGAGTGGGATAAGTTAATCGGTGTCTGCCGAGTCTGTAGATCTGCCGAAGTTGGCTTTGATATCTGACCAGCATATTCATTTCTCTCGTCTTTTTCTTTTCATAACTTCCTTTACCTATCATCTTTGGTTTCGATATAGCCCCGTGTACAATCCATCTCTCATACAAGTCAATCATATAGCCCGGAATGGCCAAGGTCTTTGACGCGGCTGAAGGTATGAACAACGTCAATTGAGTTCTCGCGATGTCCGTGTTTTTAGAAGGCGCAATTTACTGACACGCGATTCTCGATAGTGGCCAAGCACAACACTCCAGAGAGCTGTTGGGTTATCCTCTATGGAAAGGTCTACGACGTGACCGAGTTCCTACCATCTCATCCAGGCGGTAAGAAGATCATCTTGAAGCTTGCTGGAAAGGACGCCACCGACGAATATGATCCCGTCCACCCGCCTGGTACCCTCGAGGAGAACCTCAAGCCCGAACACGTCCTTGGCGAAGTCAATCCTGAGACCCTCTCCCAATCTCAATCGACCGGCGAAAAGGATATCACACAATCTAGAGAAGACCAGCCTCCACCATTGGCATCACTCATGAATCTTGACGAGATCGAGCAAGAAGCAACAAAGCGCATTTCTAAAAAGGCATGGGCATACTATTTCTCTGCTGCAGATGATCTGTTCTCAAAGAGCTACAACAACCATGTTTTCAAGAACATTCTCATTCGACCACGCGTCTTTGTCGACTGCACAGCTTGCGACATCTCAACAACATTAATCGGTAATAAAGTCGGACTGCCAATCTTTGTATCTCCAGCCGCAATGGCTCGATTGGCTCACCCTGACGGCGAGCAAGGCATCGCCAAAGCATGCGCTCGGTTCGGCGCCATGCAAATCGTATCTAATAACGCCTCCATGACTCCTGAGCAGATCATTGAGGGCGCGAAGCCAGGCCAGACCTTTGGGTGGCAACTCTATGTCCAGAATCAGCGAGACAAGAGTGAGGCCATGCTTAAACGCATCAACTCCATGCGAGACTATTATAAGTTCATTTGCTTGACGCTGGATGCCCCTGTTCCTGGGAAGCGCGAACTAGACGAGAAGCAAAACTTTGACTACTCCGAGCCAAGTCCTGCCAGCGGCGAGAGCAAGCCCGGCGCTGGAGGCGTTGGGCAGCAGCTTTTCTTTGGCACTGCTGCTGACTTGACATGGAAGACGACCCTTCCATGGCTGGCGGCTCATACCGATCTGCCTATCGTACTCAAGGGTCTTCAAACCCATGAAGATGCTTACCTAGCAGCCAAGTATGCTCCTCAGGTGAAAGCCATCATCTTATCCAACCACGGTGGCCGTGCCGCCGACACGGCCCCTCCAGCCATGCATACATTGCTCGAGATTCGCAAATACTGCCCTGAGATCCTAAGTAAGGTTCAGATATGGATTGACGGGGGCATCAAGAGAGGAACAGATGTTGTCAAGGCATTGTGCCTGGGCGCGAGTGGTGTTGGTATTGGACGTGCTGCGCTTTTTGGACTTGGTGCTGGTGGCCAAGCCGGTGTCGAGCGAACACTTGAGAGTGAGTGGAAACCACGTCCCCGATATCCCCAAATTCAAAGCCTTGGCTGTACTGACACATGCAAAACACAGTTCTCGAGGCAGAAACAGCAACGTGTATGCGACTACTCGGTGCCAAGAACATCTCGGAACTTGGCCCTCGATTCGTAAGTTCTTCCCCAGGTTTTCCCCAGACCCCACTGCTTCGTCTAACTGGTTGGATAGGTAAATGCTCGACAGGTGGAACGAGATATCTACGATGGAGATTCTGGCCTGGATCGTCAAGGCTTGTGGACAAAGTCTAAGCTGTGAGGAATATCAGCTGCGATATCTTCATATGCTAAACGCATCCTCGGCACACTTCCCCGCCCTGTCAACTGGGGCCCCTTGCTCCATTGCCTAATTGAATGTCACCAGCATTTGTTGGTCGTAGGGTGCCGTTATACGAACTGTAACGTCGCTGCCTCTGCTTCATATTGCAGAGCTGGACAGGAGAAACAGAAATTGTCCACAATTCGAAATTGAGTCGCAGATGAGAAACCTGCGGCATGATCCAGTACCACACAGATGGCCTTCAGCAAATGTCGAGATATAGTTCAGATCACTCGTGCCCTAAAGGGTGTCGAAGCCATCGTTGCGGCGCAGCCCATAAAGGATCTCAGGATATTGACCGAGCACGTATCATCGAGAATAGAATCAAACCTTATTTAGTTGTATACCTCTGGTTTGTCCTCCTTCACATGCAGTTCCGAATACTGTATGTACAGGTTTCGTTCAGTGAGGAGTAAGTGACATTTCATCTTGTCGCTGATCAATAACGATAATCGTGCCCCCTTCAGCCAACCAGCCAGTGTACTGCACAGGTGGGTGGAACATGCAGGGACAGGGACAGGGACAGGGGTGGTGACTGCCCTAGCCAAATCAAACGATCGTCCCCGGTCATATCCAGGCCAGGCTTCAAAAACTTGAAAGTCGACCATGCCATCCGTGGATGTCCAGGCCGAGATGGTGTGTCGCAACTGGCCCTCCCAGAGGGCACATGAACATAACTGAGCTGAACGTAAACCCCTCTGCATTTGGCTTTCGAGATGTTGATCCCCTCCCGGCCTCTCTAGTACGGTATGTACGTAAAGGGCTAACCAGCCACTCCCGGATCTAAATGACACTTTCCAGCGTGGCGTGTCATGCCCTTCTTTGTTAATGAAAAAAGAATGGTTGGCTGTCAGAGCAAGCCACTTGCGCAACTCTAAATCGTTGGTAGCAATTACCGGAGAGAGAGGCGTGTCACTGCCTGCCATGGCCTAGATATCGCAGACACCGATATACATACTGGCATAATAATTGCAATTCTCAATGATAGCTTCTAGTTGGTCGAAAATTCCATCTTTTGCCTGACAGGTTGACAGTCTGTGTCCACTGCCCAGCCGGTTGATCGCCGACTGCTACTACTGGCTTGGCAGAGTCTATGTGCTGTGGTTGGACGGCTTTAAATAGCAGGTTTTTCCCTTCTGGCCTGTCGCGTGCAACTTGTCTGTGCCTTTCCTTCTTTTCGGCCCACTGTCTCAGTTAGGTGTTGCTGTTTTGTGTTAGTTGTGGCTCAGTGGTCAACACAGAGATTGTCGAGGATCCAGAAACTCGGGCTTTTGGCGGAAGTCTCGGTAATTCATAAAGTGTCAATCGCCACCAGACATTTTGAATGGACGGGAATGAACAGGTCTCGTGAATCCTGCTCGTCAATTTAACATTCCGAATCTAGTCCCTGTACAAATGGTATCATGTAAAACAAGCCCAGCTAATGTTCATGCTACTACTGCTCCAGCTTCACGTGAAAACATTCGGAGCTATTTCACGGATAAGCTTTTTGAATCAGAACAAGAGCAAGGTTCGTCGAGAGATCCTGTTTGAAAGATCTTGATCGAGAGATAGTTCCCCAGCTAGACTGTTGTGTAGATGGGCGTGCCGGGCATCGTCCGTTGCGTATCGACAACCCTGCGACGTCGAACAGAACGTTGCAATTCTGCAGTTCACCCCAGGGATTCACAAGCTGCCGAGGAACAAACTGAGTAGGAATTATAGGAACCAAAACCTCGTTGTGTTTGGAGGTAACACTCGCCTCTTGCAACCCTGACCAAAACCCATGCGGGGCAAATCTGGGGAATAGCGCCGTGTCCGTTCGTCGGTCACTTGCCTATTGTGGCAGTCAATGCCCGTGGACAGATGCAAAGGGACTCGGATCATGGCGATCTAATCCTGCCAGGATTGGAGGGTAGGGATGGCTGCATTGTTGTGGTACAGCCGTACAATAGTTGGTCAGATAAAAACCGACACATCAAACCTTCTCGACAGAAAGAAACGAGCAATATGAGCTTGTCAGCCAATGGTTAAATGCTAAACAAATGTGTCAACCTAGTGTCTTCAGTGTCAAGTCTGTGTGGTTTTTATCTGACCCACCTGGCGCCCCTAGACAACACTATGGCACAGATGCAGGTTTATTACGGGTGCCATTAAGTGCCTTCTTGTTTCGCCCTAAGGTTTATGAATGCCTGGTCGACCGATCTTAATGTCCCGTATGACTAGTACTTATATTGGGGCGTGCTCTCGTTTCGTTCCTTTTCGTTTTGTCGCATGTTGAAGGCTGATCTACTTCTGTCACTTCCACCACCTTGTTCCTGACTTTCTGTCAGAAACTCCTTCCATATTCCCCTTTTCCTTTCTTCTTGTCTGTTCAAGGGCTGAGCCTTGAACGATACTAGTAATTTAACATGTCGGAGAAGAACGACGTGACCCAGACGGAGAATGGGGTTCCTAAATCCAAGAAGCGTACCTGCGCGAGACACTGCAAGCGCTTTTGGTGGGTGTATCTCATCATCCTCTGCATCATTACTGTCATTGTTGTTCCTGTGATGTAAGTTCAAGCGTGTACTCTCAGGTAACTACCATTGAGCTGACATCGCGCTTTAGAATTCTTGTGGCTGTCCCCAAGATTGCACAGAGCAAAATCAACGAAGCCGAGCTCGAGATCCAAAGCGTTCAAATCCTCGAAACTGAGGAGGGTGCGTATCTCATGAAGATAGATTCTTCCATCACCACCGATGGCAAGATTCATGCATCAGTTGATCCTTTTGAGGCCGATATGTATCTCGAAGACTGGCCAGCACATGTCCCATTTGCGACAGTGAACATGCCCGAGACCAACAGCAACAAACACCAGGTCGTCAACGTCACCCAGCATGTCAAAATCGCCGACATGGAGGAGTTTACTCGATTCAACATCTGGTTCCACAACAACGAAACGCTGCGTGTAACCGTCAATGGCAAGACAAAGGTCAAGCCAAGTGGTCTGACGCGCAAGTACGGTGTCACCTTCAAGAAGACAGTTGAGCTCAAGGGACTTAACCACTTCGCTGGCACCCAGGTCACCGACGGCGAGATTGGCTTTGGCGATGGTACGGATGAGCCCAACTTTAACGGCACAACCGTTATTCCAAACGCTTCTGTCTTTACCCTTGATAACGTAAGTCACCGGCCCGTCTTTCCAGATCTGAAGCTCACCTAGATATCAGGGAAACGTTACCTTTACAAATTTCGTCGGAGACGTAGAAGTTGGTACTCTCACGATTCCGAATTTACTCCTTAAGCCAGGCGACAACGTCGTCAACATTACCGCCAACATGAACCAAAGCTTAGTCTTGAACGCCGTTCAGAAGGAGCCCTACTGTAAGACGGGCATCCTTCCCTTCAAGCTGTTGGGCAAGTCTGTCGTGAACCATGGCGAAAATCTCACATATTTTGCCGCAGCATTGGGAAGCTCAAATCAGACTGTCGAAATCGACATTGGTGCCATCATGAAGAAGAGTATTGGCTATACCGTCAAGTGCAATAGCAAGAGCAATAAAGATTAATTGCAAAGCACCTCTGATCCTTGGGTTGCGTGCCGACTATGCCGAGGAAGGAACGAAGGATCAAAGCCATCGGGTCGATTAATACAAAGCTAGGTAGTGTTTGACCAGAGGCGTTGCCGATTATAATGATACTTTTGATGCGGGCCACCATATATACCCTGGACCCTGATAACAAGCTCAGATTTCTGTATTCTGTCGAGTGTGATATGTCTCCATGTAGTCTGTATGTTCGTGGGCGTAAAGAGTCGGTGCATTCTGGAGGGCTCGTCTTTAATTCCATCCACTTTTCCTCTTTTCACCCTTCGAGAGTCCACCCCTGATTGTTGTGTCATGGCCCCCTATACTTGCTGAAGGGACAAAATCAACGGCTGTTCTTGTACCATTTGCTCTTTCTGCGTCCTTCTCCTTCGTTAATTTATCATTGGTCTTCCGTAGCTTATCCTTGAAAGCCCATTCCGGGAAGGCTGCAGGGTTCCAGAGATCAGTTGGTAGTGTGGTAGAGTACTGTTGACGTTCATCGATTTCGACAAATCTCATCAGTTTATCCATCAGACTTGGATTTTTCAGCGCAAAAGACTGTTCCAACTTGGCGTTAAAATGAGTCCCTTTCTTTTTTAGCTCAAGGAATTGCTCGAACTTCTTGTTAGCTCCAGGTGGTGGTGAGCCTGGCGGTGATGGCGGGATATCCATGTTAGGTGCTGACGGCAATGTGAGATCGCGAAGAAGGGCACGATTTGCTGAGTATGGTGAAGCTGGTCTATGTGCTGGATCCTGGTCATCGATGACAGCTTCTTCCATGGGTGGTAGCGACGGTCCTAGTGGCACTGCATTTTGTTGGACAGAATCGGTAGCAACCGCATCAGGGATGTTAGGTGCTACTTGTTGATGGTAAGATAAGATTCGTTGTCTGAGAGAATGTGTCAAGTGGATCAAGTAATGAAAAGTATATGCTCACCTGATGCAACCGGCTTCTGCTCTACCTCTTGGTTTCGTGATTCAACGTCTACATCTTGTGCAATTGTCGCGGGTTCCTAAGAGCTAGAATAAGAAGATGTTCAGGTGAAAGATACAAAGTTGCACTTGTACATTTTTTATCTGTTGAGGAGGAGTAGCTTCGGTGATATCATCTTCTTCGTCGCTGCTTGCGTATGCTACTAAGCCGGCCATGTTGAATTGTATGAGACGATGGGAGATGATGATAGAGTTGAGATTGACGCAGCACGCTATTGAGTTTCGTTGCAAGGGAATTAAAGTCGTTAATTAGGTAGTTGAAACCGGAGGCAGGTACGACCTGTAATCTTTTTTGGCTTAGCGCGGCTCCTGATCTCTAATTGTGGGTACCTCGATTGTCAACTGCCTGGTGGGTAAAACTCGGAAGCCTTGAAACCATCATCTCATCTCCATGCTTTGCAACTAATAAAGCTTCAAGCATCCAACAAACCACCCGCCCCTCCTTAGCGCAGCTATTCAGTTCTCATTTCGAGGTGGACGACAGCTCTCGGTATCTCAAATACATCGTCAAGAGAGGTATACCGACGTTACGCATATTTGCGCCAACACCAAGCGACCACGCGCCATCGCGCATTATTATAAAGGCTTCGGTCTCCGTTCAAAAGTACTGCTCACCAACGAAGTGTCCTGCTGAGCCTACGAGACCACCAACAATGGCTCGACCGAGAGACTCGCGCTCACCAAGTCCTGCAGGCAGCACCCATAGTTCCCGTCGTTTCCGCAACGATGATCGCCGGGATAGGGATCGTCGCAACGATGGAAGGGACCATCGTCGGCGTAGCAGATCTCGCAGTCCAGACGTAAGAAGGCAGCATCACAATTCTAACCGGCTTCATTCTGACGAGCTGCTCCATCAACAGCCCCGAAATCGCGACCGAGACAGAGACCGTGACCGCGCACGAGATAGAGACAACTACCGCCGAAGAGACCGTTCCATAGATCGACGGGATGATACTCATTACCGAGGTGGACGAAGAGACAATCGAGAACGAGATCGCCGAAGATCACGAGACCGCTTTGATGATCATATTCGGTCACCCGTGGCCGACCGGCGACGCAACCGCAGCCGAGAGAATGACCGGGATATGAGAAGGCGAGATGATTCCCGCAGCCGTGTCTCTGGGCGCCGTGAGGGTACAACTGACTCACCTGCTCGCAGCAACCGTGATGATGGCAGAAATCAGAAGACACCACTCGGCGACAGTGGCAATGCTGGTGCTAGTCAGGTTCGATACACGCTTCTCGGTCTCAAGTGCATTGCTGATGGATTACAGGCACAAACTCCTAAAGCTGAGGGCGGACAAGCTGAAGTCGACAAGAAGGCTGAACGACTGGCCAAGCTCGAGGCATGGAAAAAGAAGAAGGAGAGCGCAAGCCAGAAACAAAAAGAGGTAAATCCTAGTCAAACAAGGAATCTCCTTGCTGAAATGGACAAGAAGGCGAGCGGAGCGTCGTCCAAAACGGTTTCCCCTTCAGTTTCTGCTGCTGCTTCACCTGCTGCAACACCCACTGTCGAATCCCCCGCTGCCCCCTATTCCGGCAAGTTTGATCCCAAAGCCATCGCCAAGAAGTCGGCAGCTTCCCGGGCGCACGACGCTTCCAAACCTGCACTTGGCTCCCTAGAGGGACAGCCTGAAAAGATTTCGGTTCCGGTCAAGCAAGCCACCACTGGTACGTCCAAGTCTTCCTCCATTTACCTCAACTCAATTGACACATATGTTTTAGCGTCCGCTCTTCCTGCAAACAGAACAAAAGCAAGTGGCTTTGGCTTCGTAAAAACCAACGCAGAGACCGAGAAGCTTGCCGCTAAGCGAAAGCTCGACCTTGATGAGGAAGACACTACCAAGCGAAAACTTACTAAACTCCCTGCCCTTCCTATTGAGGCTGATGACACTCCATACGCTGACCAGGATGACGACGAGTCTGATGGTGATAACTTTGCCGAAAACGAGGAGGAAGCCGCCGCTGCTGCCCGTGCAGCTCATGAACGGCGTTTGCAGGCCGAGAATCAGATGGACACAGGCGAGGAAGAGACCAAACCTACGGATGTGCAGACAAACGGTGATTTGACAACGAACAACGACGCTGCCCAGCCCGAACCTGCCACCCAGATGGAAGTTGATGAGGAAGATGATGTCGATCCTTTGGATGCCTTCATGGCCGATCTGAAGCAGACTGATGTGAGACAACCCGCCAAAACATCAGCAACACAAAAGGCCCAGGAGCCCGAGGCCTACTTCAGTGATGATGAATATGATTTCAACAAGAAGGATGAAGGCGATGCAAGCGCTCTTTTGGCCATTTCAGCAAAACGAAAGAAGAAAGATATCCCAACGATTGATTACAGCAAAATCGAGATTGAGCCTATCCGCAAGAACTTCTGGCACGAGCCGGCTGAGTTGAGCCTTCTTACGGAAGCCGAGGTGGTTGACCTTCGCCTGGAACTAGATGGTATAAAGGTCAATGGGAAAGATGTTCCAAAACCTGTTCAAAAGTGGGCCCAGTGCGGTCTCACACGCCAAACGCTGGATGTCATTGACAACTTGGGTTACGAAAAGCCCACTCCTATTCAGATGCAGGCGCTCCCGGCTCTGATGTCTGGCCGTGACGTTATTGGTGTTGCCAAAACTGGTTCTGGAAAGACTGTTGCTTTCCTGCTTCCCATGTTCCGACATATCAAAGATCAGCCCCCTCTCAAGGATACAGATGGCCCTATTGGATTGATCATGACCCCTACTCGAGAACTTGCTGTTCAGATTCATCGAGATTGCAAACCTTTCCTCAAGATGATGGGTCTTCGTGCTGTTTGTGCTTATGGTGGGGCGCCCATTCGAGAACAGATTGCAGAGCTCAAGCGTGGTGCAGAGATCATTGTATGCACGCCCGGACGAATGATTGATCTCTTGGCTGCGAACCAGGGTCGGGTTACCAACTTGAAGAGAGTTACGTATGTTGTGCTTGATGAAGCCGATCGAATGTTTGACATGGGTTTCGAACCCCAGGTCATGAAGATATTTGCAAACATGCGGCCTGACAGACAGACAATCCTTTTCTCCGCCACTATGCCCCGTATTATCGACTCGCTGACCAAGAAGGTGCTTAAGAACCCCATTGAGGTCACAGTCGGTGGACGCAGTGTCGTGGCAAAGGAGATCGAACAAATTGTCGAAGTCCGAGATGAGCCGTCCAAGTTTCACCGTATTCTTGAACTTCTTGGAGAACTCTATGATCGCGACGAGGATGCTCGTACCCTGATCTTTGTCGAGCGACAAGAGAAGGCGGATGACCTGCTCAAAGAGCTGATGATGAAGGGTTATCCCTGTATGTCAATCCACGGAGGCAAAGATCAGATCGATCGTGATTCCACTATCTCGGATTTCAAGAAAGGCGTTGTGCCTATTTTGATTGCCACTTCGGTAGCCGCCCGTGGTCTTGATGTTAAGCAGCTTAAACTTGTTATCAACTACGACGCTCCTAATCATTTGGAGGATTATGTGCATCGCGCAGGTCGAACTGGTCGTGCTGGTAACACTGGTGTTGCTGTCACTTTTGTTACTCCTGAACAGGAGAATTGCGCACCAGGCATTGCCAAGGCTCTTGAACAGAGCGGACAGCCTGTACCTGAAAGACTCAACGAGATGAGGAAAGCTCATAGAGAGAAGGTTAAGTCTGGAAAGGCCAAAGACACGTCAGGTTTTGGTGGTAAGGGTCTTGACCGTCTAGATCAGGAACGAGAGGCGGCTCGACTGCGTGAGCGCAAGGTTCACAAGGCTGAAGGTGAGGAAGAGGAGGTAACCGAGGATAAGAAGGAAGAAGAGGACGAAAAGGCAGAAAAGGCGCTTGACGCGATCCGAGCTGCAGCATCTGGTGTGCTGGCTCGTGAGGCGGCAAAGACTGAAGAAACAGATGCGAAGTCCATGCCGCCAGTCAAGACTAGTGGTGTAGTAAAGGACAAGGCCAAGGACCCATTGGACAAGGTTAGTTCTGCTGTTAGCGCCATCAACAGCCGACTTGGAAAGGCCGGCCAACTTCGCGCTGGCCAACCCATCGATAACAAGGGCCCCGATGCTGGTGCCTTCCACGCCACATTGGAGATCAACGACTTCCCTCAAAAGGCCAGATGGGCTGTCACCAACCGAACCAACGTGGCGAAGATCCTCGAAGCTACAGGTACATCGATCACGACAAAGGGCAACTTCTACCCGGCTGGCAAGGAGGTGCCCCCTGGAGCCGAGCCCAAGTTGTATATTCTTATTGAAGGTGATACCGAAGTTGTTGTTGGTTCCGCCCTGAGCGAACTCACACGCTTGCTGCGTGAGGGAACAATTGCTGCTGTAGATGCCGACAGTCGAGCACCTGCCAGTGGACGATACACGATCACTTAATTGTGATTGGCACCTGCTGTTTCTAAGCAAACGTATATTATTATTACCACGCTCGTACAGACATGGCTGGGCTTTGAAGTCACGGAGTTGATGAGGGAGTGGTAATTTGAAAGGGGAAAATGTGTACAAGTATAGGAGTTAATGACGGCGTTAGAGAGACCCTCTATAGGGAGGGAATTTGGTTATTACTCAGTTTTAACGCGATTGCTGTAAGTCTGCGAGCTGAAATGCATATGTTGTGTGAACTCTTCTCTATAACTAGTTGTGTCTGAAACGAAAGAAAAAAACGCTGTAACTCAAGAGTAATAACTCAGCAATAATAATAAAACGCGCTGACCAGCCACCAACCGTCCTAGAGTTGATATATACCGATATTAACTTGGTTCCCAAACCATGCGTGAATTCAAGGTTGTCATGTCGCTGCACCAAGTCGCATGAACTCGCCTTGCTTTACATTCAGCAACAGGTCCTGGTCCGTAAATCCGGATGGAGAATCCTTCCTCATTCCCAGTTTCGAGCTTCTGTTGCTTGATCCGCTTCACGCGCTCGAAGTTGCTCCTGACTAGCGTCTTTCAGCGTCTCTGAGCGAGTCTGCTTCTTTTGCGCTGCTAGCTGTGTCTGCAACTTTCCACCCGGCTTCGATGCAGCTTTGGCGCGAGCCTGTATTTTCGTGTCAGTTTATAGAAAGAGCTTGTCGTTGTTTCTCTGGGGTACTGACCTCGGCAGCTTCTGCGGCTTTCCTTCGCGCATCCTCTGGATCGTCTGAACCTTGAGCGGCAACAGCTGATCCACCTCCCAAGGTTCTTGGAGGGCCGCCGACCTGTTTCGGGACCGGTGCTGTGCCGGAAGCCGGAGGCGGCGCGGTACCCAAGACACGGCCGGGCTGCGAGAAAGCCTCAGGTTCGGTCTTACCACAGATATTACCCATAACTACTTTTCGAAGCGGCACAGTGGATATGTGCTTCTTTGTTCGGAGTTTGGCTGGTATACAGTAGACAAGGCAATGTAAGTACGTGAGTAGTGATGTTGTTGATTTGGCGGTGAAATGCTCTGAAGTAGTTGGGTTAAAACAAGTTAAAGATAGTGTTGCGTGGCGGCGATAGTTGGAAGTTGGAGTTTCGTCGTGCCAAGCTCGGAGGTCAGGTTGAGGGGCTGGTTCTGCAAGGCAAAATGAAGACTTTGAGGGTTGCCTTTCAGGTACTCGTTTGATGGCGTCGGAAGACTCAGAAGTGATGTTGCCGAATGACAGCGCAATTTAATGATTTTGTTTAATGCAGTATGGAAACTGTTTTATTGAGGCTATTTACAGCTTATTCATGTCCTCTCTCATATGAGAAAGAGCGCTGCGCCTCGGAGGCTCATGTGAGCAACGTCATTCCGGCAGTGATTAGTATGGTTCAAGACCACTAATGAATGGACAAACTATAGCCAAGTGTTTACTATAAGATATTTGCGCATAACACATCATCGATGAATAGATGTAATAAACATTCATCCTGTAAGTTACAGCTTACAGATGGTTTCCCCCAAGAGCCATCCATAGGTAGAAGTACAGACGAGCTAGAGCTACTGCCCACTTGCTCCATTCTACTGTCCAAGGTACCTGGTTGAGTTAAAAGTGGGGTTTGTACAATTAATAATTTGATTGGTCTGGCAGCATATCTTTGGAAGCGTACTGTAACTACCTATTTGTAGGTTACCAGTCATGGTGGCAGGTGTATTGGAGAGAGAGAACTGTATAGTATTTAAAGAATTCAAACTGCGGTCTTGGTTTATTAGAGCATTGACAGTTTTTTTCTGCTAACAAAGATCTAGAGTGCAGTGAGCGATGGCTTCATAAGCAAACAAACATGTGAGGATGCAGGGTAGATAGCCAATCCAATAGAACGTTTTGCAATTATCAACTTTGTCAACGTACATTGTATCACTACAGTTAAAGTTACTGGGCAGGTACATATTACACCGAAGGGGGGTTCTTTCTTTCTTTCTTTCTTTTTCTTTCGTATCAACTCCTTTGTTTGTTACGGTACGTGGGAGGCTATGTCTGCAAACATGTGTATAGTCTCGATAACATGAACTTTCATGGATACTAAGCAAGTATACAAAACGTATAGGTTGAAAAAGAAGGAAAGAAATGGACGGAAAGCATAAAGATGTAAGAGAGGAACTCCTGGAGAAACAGTTAAGAATAATATGCAGGAACGGAGCTTTGGCCAAAAAGATACCATCAGGGGTTATTGATCTGCTGCAAATCAGAGAGCAACGTTATGGACCTTATTGTCTGGGCTCCAGCCGGAAGACCAGACCGAGAGACACCGTAGACAATATTTGGAGCGATGAAAGTGGATTAAACGGGGATACCTATGTATGTGATGCAGGAACTGGGCCATACTCTGAACTTATGTACCTTAGTACCCAGACAGACATGCACATAAGGTACCTGTAGAGGTGAAACTTGAATGTGGCTGGCCCCTTACTGTGAAGATCAAGTGATTCACTCGACATGGCCCTACTTTACTTACTGTATCGGTCTAGACAAGAAAAGAAGAGAAAAAAGGAGGGGAAAAAAGAGCGAGGATAAATACTGACCGAGGCGAACATCCCACGCTTGCTCACACAAACACCACTTCCCTCCAAGTTAGGGAAGGTACCTGACTTCTGTGAGAGAACCCTTGGCCTTAGCCTCGTCGTCTCTCTTCTCTTACCCTTTTTTAAAAAAAACCTGAGTATCTGTTTTTGTTAGTGCGTAAAATTACTGCAAAAAACAACAAAAAACATAGCCGATCCTATCCTGTGACTTGGTAGTTTATGAGCCAGCAACCATAAGATATATGTCCGGGCATATTCGCGCGCCCCTTGGATAACTTCTGATTGGCGGCGCACGGTAGTTTCTAGGGGACCGTCCCCGCTAAAACGTATCATGGTCCACTGAAGTTTACAGAGTGCTTTTAGTGCCCCTCCACCTTCCACGCCCGGTTCTTTGAGCCGCCTGGCCATCCGGGTTCTCATTCTCGTCGAACCTCTGAGGCGCGGGTCATTGGCAACAGAACATCCCGCGGGTATTTTGCTGTGACCACCCATTTATCCATCCAAATGACTCTGATGAGCATCTTGGCCATAGACTCCATTCATAATCCTTTCTTTGTGCGTCAAGGAACAACAAAAGTGATCCTCTTCGTTGGAACGAGCGATTGCTCTTGTCATTTCTAGCAGTCCATGAAACCATGGACCACTCGCACTCGACAGCTTTTGCTGCCCACTACCACCAGCCAACTTCTTTCGACCCCGAAAAAGTCGACTATGGCTTTGACTCTATGCTTGGTCACGATGCCTGCCTGACGCATGGGCTCGATTCGCTTGGGACCTGCAACAATACCGAGAACGCTTGTCTCGATCAACGCTGTTTTGACCACTATGGCAAAACTTCTGCCGCCAAAAACGTTCTCGAAATTGGCCTGGATCTAAAAGCTGGCACCGATAAAGCCTCTCATAGAAATGAACAGGCAAATAACGCTCGCCCTTCAAGGGCCAAGACTCGTTCGCAATCAAACGTCTCTTCCTCTCCTGTAAAGATGTCTGCTGCCGCATCTAGAGCTTCAGCGCATAGGCAAAAGCGGAGGAGACAGTCTGAGCAGCTGCAACACCAACACCAGATGGACTATCACCAGCCATCCGGTATTCACCTGCACTCGCCCCATTTCCTTCATGGCCAAAACCTACACCATATCGAACCCACAGCGGCCCTCCAGACTGTTAACGAGAACTTGCACCACAACTTCCAGGTGCCTTTCTTGAACGGGCACCACCCGTCGTTTGGCGACGTCCAACAACACAGCAGTGTATTCGCACCGTCAAGTCCCTATGGTCGCTGGCCACAAGCTGCCGCTCCTTCTTGGGCTAATATGATGAGCCAAACCACCATTGCTAATTGCATGTCAATGCCATGGCCGGTGCATACTGGCTGCAATGAAGCTGCCTCCGCTGATTGCACTTCTGCGTGTGGTGATAACAAGTGCTGGAGCCAATGCGGCGACGGAGATGATGCAGACTGCTGCTTTGACACCTCCTGCGCCGAACTCGACTTCTCTCATGCCGCATGTTGTTTTGAGCCAACATGCGCTGATCTCGAGCCATGCCTGGATGCTTCGTGCCAGGAGGCTGCGATTCCTTGTAATGATTCGCATTGCGTTGGAACCACCGTTTCCACCACTCCAGCTTCTGTATCCGTCACGACACCCTCAGCCGAGCCAGAGCCTATGGTCAGCGCCATCCTCAGCCCAGAGGAGTCAAATAGGGACGTTTCGTTCGACATTGGCTCGGCGATCGGGCAAAACTTTGGGTTTACCCACGATCTCGGCCATAGTTTCACTGATGATTTGAACCACAATGATGGAAACCTCGCCAGTAGTCACAGCGGCTCGGCATTAAACCACAATGCAGTTTTTTCCATGTCTTCCAACTCTCCCACGCCGAAGACAGAGTTGGTTGACAACCAGTCCATGAATGAAGAGACTGACTTCACCTGCAAGTGGCTTTGTGAAGATGGTATTCTCTGCTCCAAAACATTTGGGAGCAACAAGGAACTTCAGGATCACTGCAAAAGCGAGCATGTAAAGAACTTAAAGAAGGGCGAATATGGCTTCTGCTGTACGTGGTATGGTTGTATAAGGCCTGGCCCATTCTCACAGAAGAGCAAGCTGGAGCGACACCTACAGACTCACACCGGGTGTAAGTTGCACCCCCTTGGTCCAGAATCTCGAATTTGCCATGAAACATGTACTGACAGCGGCACCCATAGACAAGCCAGTAAAGTGCAATATCTGCGGCATAATGCTTTCGGCAAAACAGTCCCTCGAGCAGCACATGCGCACCCATTCGGGCGAGAAGCCATGGAAGTGTGAACATGAGGGCTGCGGAGCTCGCTTCAAGCAGCAGAGTGCTCTCAGTAAGTTTGTTGGTTCACAGCTCAGTATAGCGTGCTAACCCTTTGTAAAGCCATGCATATGCGCACGCACACCGGGGAGAAGCCGTTGATGTGCGAAATTTGTGGGAAGCGGTTTGGTGAATCCTCCAATCTTTCCAAACATCGCCGCACGCACAATGTCCGTGGCAGCCATGTATGCGAGCATTGTGGAAAGGATTTCCATCGTTTGGACCAACTTCGTCGGCACCTGCAAACACATCTTCCAGATGGTAGCCGCAAGAGCAGCAAAAGCTCCTGACATCGCCCTGCCGTGGTGAACTGAAGATGGGCGATTGAGAGATATAAATCGTACACGGCGAGCAATATCTTTTTTCTTGGCGTTTGGAGATTGGCATAGGCATTGGCGTTTAGGGTTATGTTGAGTTAGGTTATCAGGGCTCTGCAACGAAACCGGCGTTCTTGGAACAAGCTGCCCAGGATGAGCGGCACGAAACATATGAGACGAGCGTATGATCCAGATAAAGGTAGATAGATACCCGATGCCATCATGACAAAGAAATAATAATGGACAAAGAGGTCTTTATTGGACCCGATCATAGTCACTAACCACAAAAGTGTGTTTCAACTGGTTGATGTGACTCGGGAGTCGACGCTGTGTGACCATAATGGTATGACAGTTCATAAGAAGCCCTCTTGACCATACCCAGGGTTCGTATTTGGTCCAGCCGTTCTTCCCCATCTGATCGCATTGTCGTTGGATATTGAACGCTGGAGGAAGAACGAATTGTAACTCAAGAACACCCGCCTAGAGTCTGGTTGGACCCATAGTGTCGGGTACTGGATTGCCATCCTCCCTTCCCAGGGCACATATCAACGATGCTAGCGAATTCGACTATCAGGCCATTCAAAACTGAATACAGTTCCGTAGAAGATCAGATTGAACTCTGTCGCCGTTGTGGGGTCTTTTCTTTAGATACCGATATGATCGATAGTCCGGAAATATCCATGTTGGACCAGTTCCGAGGGAAGTATGTGAGTAAGAGACGGAACCTATAAATCAGTCAAGATCCAGAAAGCTGTCTTTGAAGATGAAACATGATGAAAATTGTCGTGAATGGCCTGGCCAAGTTTTATTTACATCGCTTTTTGCCTGTTGACGGAAGGATGCCGTTGGGGTTGTGGTGGGGTGATTCCGGTTGGACCGATTTGAGGCGACCCCTAACAAACCAACCGAAAAAGACCGAGCCGTGAGGAGGAATTTTGGTACGGTAATTCGGTCTTTTGGCATGTTTTTTCGTTCGATCGAAATGGATAGAAGAACATTGAATCAAGGGTCTTAGTGGCAGATAATTTCAGCTATCCTTCATGGCTACGGCAATTACAGGTTTATGTCTTGTCAATTGCAGGTTTGTAGGGCAACAAAGCTTGTGGGCAGTAGGTTGTTCAATAGGAAAGTGCACCCGATGATGCTGTACAACTCGATGGCAAGCCATGATGTGCATACAATACATCACCATCACTGCTCTCGCGTATCTTACAAGGACTTGTTGATCATGACCTCATTTTTGTTTTTTAAGACTGCCTACGGGCAGCCCATTGTGGACATATCCCGTCCCAGATCGAGGCCCAAACCGGGAAATAAGTACAAGTCAGACCGAGATTCCCTGAGCCATGCGATGCAGATTTCGAAGTTTTTTCAAAGAAAAAGCACGCGACGCCCTCCATACCCAGTTTCCCTTCTACCCAGTGTCCGTCACACGCCAAGAACTACCAGCATTTTTAACTTAAGCCTGGATAGATTGTTAGCATGTTGATCTTGAGATGTGGATATCGCCCTGGGTAAGGAACTTGAAGAAATTCCCTCCACGGCCATTTGTTCATCGTACCTTGATGGCGAACTTGCGCTGAGGGAAGTGGACAGTGCGCTTCTTGGTCTTCTCGAGCACGCGGGACTTCTCATCGGGTGATAGGCGGCGGCGGATGGCACGGGTCTGCTTGGCTCGGAGGTCGAGGGGAGCGTACTTCTTGTTCTTGTAGAACAGACGGAGCTGAGCCCTTTGCTTGGCGTTGATGACGGTCAGGACACGAGCGATCGACTTGCGGATGTCGTGGCTATTCAGAATTGCGTTAGTGGGGCAAGAATTTTATGGACAGTCTCCTGCTTCTGCAGCAAAACCGCAGAGATGGGGAAATGCTCACATTCTGTTCAGCTTGGAGCCGGAAGAAGCGACCTTCTGAATGCGGAGCTGACCGAGCTCGGTCTTGAGCTCAGCGAGCTGCTTTGTCAAATCATCCTTGGACTTATTCCAGAGCTCTCCAGCCTTAACCTTGCCCGACGACTGCAACCTGTCAGCGATTTGTCCAACCCGTATTGTTCTCTTGCGTGAATTGTGCTATCGAAATCATGGCCGAGATTCGAGTTCAAGTTTGGAATGACGCTCGTGAATTGTGGATTGTGTATGTGTACGTTTGGTCGATGGAATGAATGCTCGAAAGGACTCTTTGGCCGTACGAAACGTCGACGATACGCTGTCGACGTTTGCCGTAACAACAGGGGCGTGGAATGCTCGTACTCACCATCTTGAATAGCTTCGAAGTGGTGTGCGAAGTGTGTCGACGAGTGTTTTGGGAAAATATCAGCCTCGACCTGTCACCGTCCGTGTCGCGATAGATCGATTTAGAGAAGTTTGCCGAGAAGGTGCGTTCGAAAATTAGGGCTTGCAAGAACTCGAGGTGGAGAAAGTGCAGAGGAATTTGAAATTTTTGATTGGCAGGTGGGCTTGCTAGGTTTTTCCTTCCCATTTCGAGGTAGGGTCGTTAGAGCTCACGTGAAAGCAGATGACTAAGTCTTGGCGCTGCTCCAGGCGGTGTAGAATTCTGCCAAAAATCGGACCAGGTGTCGGCCTGTTGGTCAGTCTGTCGTCAGGGAGTTGGTTGATCATGAGTTGGTAGATTATCTAGAGATTAACTTAGCTCAAACTTGCGCAAGCACATCACCACGCAGTTATCACAGCATCATATACACTAAGCACAATGTCTGCGCCTTCGGGATCAGGTAGCTGGAACAGTCTGATGCAACAAGCTCGACAACTAGAAAAACAGGTACATCGAATGGCATTATGCGCCGAAGTAGAAGCTGACGTCGCCTTTCACTTAGACGGATAACTTGTTCCATACGTATTCGCGGTTCGCAGCAGCTCCTAACATTCCACCCAAACCCACAGAAAAAGAGCGCGAGACAGAGAAGAAGCTGGAAGAGTTGTTGGAAAAGGTGCGCCCTAATATCACTCTGCGCTCACATGCTATTTGCTAACTCCCTTCAGCGTGGGGATGTCATCAACAAACTCGTCCGACTTCTCGATTCCGAAGCCGTCCTCACCTCCTCAGCCATGAAACAGAACAATCTCGCCACCTTCCAAAAGAAGCTTGCCAGTCATAGAGAAAATCTTATCCGACAACGCTCAAATCTACAAGAAGCTCGCAATCGCGCCAACCTTCTGTCCAACGTCCGCTCGGACATCGACCAATACCGCCAGAACAACCCCGAAGCTGCCGAGGCCGACTACATGTTGCAGGAGCGGAATCGCATCGACAATAGTAACAGCATGGCCGATAACGTGCTTAGCCAGGCGTACGCTGTCAACGAAAACTTCAACCTGCAGCGCGAAACATTGGCAAGCATCAACAGAAGGATCACACACGCTGCAAGTCAAGTGCCTGGGATAAACACCCTGATTGGAAGGATATCGGCCAAGAAGAGGAGGGATGGCATCATCATGGGCAGTTTCGTTGCGTTTTGCTTCATCGTCTTCTTCCTGTTTTCGTGAAACTGGGCGGGACTTGGTTTCTTTGCATAGGTAATGTTACAGGTGTTATGGGGTATCAGCGTATTTGATATTGTACAATACCTAGGCCATCGTGGGGTCATGATGTCTAGCATATCTAAAGTTACAATCGTCTCTCCTCTACTGGAAGACGTCTAATTATAAGAGTTTTGGCACCTCAAGATGCTGTTTACCTGGGTGTTGCTCCTTTGCTGTGGCGGGCAAGGTAGCTTCGTGATCCATCTCGTCCACTAAGCGTGAGAGGCCTTTGGCAAGGCCCTCTGTCTCAACTGGATGAGCTGTTCCACTGCCTGCCCACCGAACGCGGCAGTACTTGTCGACAAGGAAGACGTATCCGACTTTACTGTTGAGCAAGCCAATAGATTCCCGAATGTCGTCAGTGACACCACGTCGTACCAGGAAGTATTTGTCCCAGTCCTTCTCGGGAAATTGCTTTCGCAGTGATCCCATAAAGAACCGAATCAGCCAGGCCTTTCCGGCATTATCCTCGTAGTTGATGTTGACAAGCTGTGTGGTGTCGGCATGCTGTGCCAACACTTGATGTAGCGCCGGGTTTTCCTCTTTGGAAGTAAAAGTTGCGACCTGCTGCTCGGCCCAGCGACTGCTAAAGAAATTGATAACTGTAGCCTTTCCACTGAGAAGTGGTGTGGTATCGCGTGGGTTCTTGTCCGTCTTTAAGAGGGTTTCGCCGTAAAAGTTAGGGAAGAATAGAGAGAGTTCTGCTTTGAAGAGGCGTGGAGGTGCAATGAAGGATTTACCTTCGTGGTATTGAAGGTTGCCCCAGTCTCGGAAATATGGTCGTGATATCTTTGCTGTTCTGTCGACGTGCGTTGTTAGTATATGCGACGTATATCTTGGGCGATGTTGTTCTTACAGCTCCTTTCGCCGTTGTAAGTGCTTATCATAGTTGACAAAGTCCTCACGACGTTGCTTCAGTGAGCGACTATCAATGCCTGTGTTCTCTCCAGCCTTGGGCGGTAGAGGCATGCCAATCGGCCGAGGAAGAGGCTTAGGTACGAAGTGGCCCTGTTGTCGCTTTCCATAGCTTCGGGGAGCTTCGATGGGCTTGGCAACAGCTGCTTGAGGATCCAAGGATGCGCCAGCACCTGGCTTTTCAGTCCTCGCTGGCCGAAGAGCGGAGGTGGTGAAGGATCGTCGGGATTCGCAAAATAAGCATGTTAGGGGTCGACGGGCGAGGCCAGAGAGGGATAGGTCGAGTCGCCGTGACGCCATCATGGCTGGTTTGGCGGGGGTGGGAGAGACTTTGGGGCGGCTCTGCGGTCTTCTCTCTACAAGATCAGACCAGACGTTGGAAAATTATTGACTCCAAAAAAAAAGTACGGACCAAATCCCCACGCTCAGAACGGGATCAGTGGAGCACAGGGCAATTGCCTGTAGTACATATCGGCAGTGTGGATTTTCGGGGTTCGTGACAGAACCGAGAACGCGGTCAGATCGGGCTTAGTATCTGCCAGTACCGTCATTCCCCCGGATTGGCGGTTATCCACGGACGGGGCCGACGGAAGCCAGGCTTTCGGCTTAAACAATGCCATGGTATTTACCATCTCCTCTTTCTTATGAGGGTGACTTGGTGCTGATATTTGTTATTTTCCTCGATCGTTACTCTCACTTCTCCAGGCTCAATTGTTAGTTACAGTACTATGTTTCTACAGCGAGGATCCCGCGCGTTACAGAAGCAATGGCACGTTGCCAGAGCCATGGGCAATATGGCCATGGGCCCTCGTGCTTCATTAAACGCCTCCTCTCCTAGATGGTTTAGCGAGTCTAGGAGGTTAATGGCTGTGAAGCCTGTTGTTCTGGCCGATATTGGTGAAGGCAAGTCTCCCAAGTTACATCATCCAAGAACCTAACTAACACGATGACAGGTATCGTCGAATGTGAGGTCATCCAATGGTTTGTCGAACCCGGCGCTCGTGTTGAGGAATTCTCACCACTCTGCGAAGTCCAAAGCGATAAAGCGTCTGTGGAGATCACGAGTCGCTTCTCCGGCGTGGTCAAGAAGCTACACTACGAAGCAGGCGAGATGGCCAAGGTTGGCAAACCCTTTGTCGACATTGATATTGAGGGCGAGGCCAAGGCCGAAGATATCGAAGCGATAATTGACCAACCAGGTGATAAGGCGGACGTTCCCCCACCTCCACCATCACCGCCTACAGAGTCCAAGACGGAACAAACACAACAACAACAAACGCCCCAAGAAGCGCCGGTCACGATACCAGCAAAAGAAAAGGGCAAATGTGCAAGCATCGCTACTCCCGCTGTGCGACATCTTTCCAAGGAGCTCAAAATCGATATCGCCAATGTTGACGGAACTGGAAGAGACGGAAGAGTTATGAAAGAGGACATTTACAGATTTGTTAAGGAGAGGGATGCAAAGGGCAGTGCTCAACAAATAACACCAACCCCTACACCTTCGCAGCCCCAAAATACATCGGTGCAAACAGAAACGGTCACGCCTCTGTCCAACACACAGCTCCAAATGTTCAAGACCATGACACGGTCATTGACCATTCCACATTTCCTCTACGCAGATGAGGTTGACTTTTCAAGTCTTGTGGAACTTCGCCAACGTCTGAACCGTGTTCTTGCCAAGGGCCCTTCTGTCGAGGGGCAGCCGAGCAAGCTATCATACCTCCCTTTTATCATCAAGGCTGTGTCGCTGGCACTAAACCAGTACCCAATGCTCAACGCCCGAGTGGACATTGATCCCAAGACCAGCAAGCCCTGCCTGGTCCATCGATCACAACACAACATTGGTATCGCCATGGACACAGCAGGCGGTCTTGTGGTACCCGTGATCAAGAACGTTGCATCTCTCAACATCTTAACCATCGCGGCAGAACTGTCAAGGCTTCAAGCACTGGCCAGCCAAGGCAAACTCAAGCCAGCTGATTTCCAAGGTGGCACTATCACCGTGTCTAATATCGGAAATGTCGGCGGTACATATGTTAGTCCTGTCATTGTAGAGCGCGAAGTGGCCATCCTGGGCATTGGACGTATGCGAACAGTGCCTGCGTTTGATGAGAACGACAACGTGGTCAAGAAGCAGATTACCAACTTTAGCTGGAGCGCTGACCATCGGGTTATTGACGGTGCTACTATGGCGCGAGCTGCTGAAGTTGTGAGACAGATAGTGGAGGAGCCGGATCTTATGGTAATGCATCTTAAATAGTCGAAAACGCGCCAATGTATATAATTTAGATATAAAATTTACAATTCATGATAAAGAATGGGAGTCTATACGCGGAAAGGGACTATGCTGTCTCGTCATGTTACAGGCTTGGTTTCCACAAGTGATACTTTCACTCACGGAGGCCTTATCACAATTGAGGAGGGTCGGCACTCTTGACATACATGCCGTAAGCACAACACTTTTCTTTTCCAAATTGGATAGGCGGTTGTACATCATGCTTGATTTCGACGCATATGTAACCTCGTGATGTGTTCCATATCACAAGTGCCGAAAGGGTATTACCGTGCATGATGCCAACACACCAGTTCAGAGCTTCCAAAAAGCCCATCTGTTGAGGAATTATTCGGGTGATGCATCACTCATACGCTTATCCGAGTCATTTTTCCTGGGTGAAAGAGCTGAGTCGTAATCAGGTTAGCTAGATTGTCACGATGATGCATGAGCTGGACATTGAGTACATCGGATAATATCCAACCCAGTAAAGTCCAATGCCAGCATCAACTGTAGACTGTATATTCCAAGCCCATATGGCATAGTAGACTTCACAGTGGAAGCATCACAAAGTGAGCAACGAGCGAAGTCTTGAAACATTTGTATTTTTTTACCATCATTTGAAGCAGATGGCAAGTAATCTATAACAAAAGCTGAAAGTCGTGGCTCAGTAAAAAGAAGCCTCAAATCTGACCGCTTGTTTCTTTCCAAGTTCCTTTCCCTGTTTGTACTGTAGGTAACCAAAAAAAAAAAAAAAAAAGATCAAAAATTCCAAGGATGACGAGGGAATACCTTGCCGTCATCCCTTTTAGCCTATCTGTATCAGCAGCCTCACCTCACCCCGCGCTCTCCGGACCCAGCGACTGCAACTGACATTTGCGGGGGGAGGGGCAAGCCCCGAGACCGAGATTGAGACAACCAGGTAGTTTGAGTCGCATATCCTTGTCTCTGCCTGACCCAGCCGTTGTCGCGTCGCACCGGGGAGCTGTCCGAAGATGAGGTAGACAACTGACAAGACTTTTAACGCCGTGTAAAGATAGAGGTATGAACAAATATTAAACTCCTAAATCCAGAATGCAAATAGCCATATAACGCTGTGACTCCCTGCTCGATGATAATTTTCGCATAATGTTGGACAGTGGGCAGATGTGTGGTGTAGTGTGGTTTGGTGGTGGTGTTGTTGTTGTTGTGTCGTTGTGGTGGGTGTTAGTAGAGGTTATGTATATAAAAATGATGTATCAACATATTTTCTGTTCATATCTTGTCTTGAGATTTGGCCATGGTTTCCAAAACATTGCTCAAGGCTTCTTGCTCAACTTCCTCGATAGGTCGGCTGACGTCGATGGTGATAACATCCTTTTCGTCGGCCAAGGGGCGCTCCAGGATGTCGAATTGGCTGTGTACCATGTTGGCGCCCATGTAGTGGTTTTGCCGTTGGGTGACACGGGCGAGAAGAAGCTCTTCAGGGGCGTCGAGGAAGACAAAGTGAATTTGAATGCGGCGATCGTAGTATCCAGCGACACGGATGACGTCGCGGTACTTGCGCTTGAGTGCTGAGCAAGTGAGGACAACACCACATGACCCAGCGTTTAAGCGGTTGATGGATTCCTCTCGCAGGGCAGTGAGCCAGTCCCATCGATCCTCGTCAGTAAGAGGGATACCATTTGCCATCTTTTCAATATTGGCGGGAGGGTGAAACTAGTAGGAGAGTGTGTTAGTAGTGATAATACGACACTGGTGAGAAATTTGTACATACAGAATCACCCTCAACATAGGGCATACCCAATGACTTTGCCAAATACTCAGCGACAGTCGTCTTTCCACAACCAGCAGGGCCCGTAACCAGCCAGATGTGTTGTTGTCCGTGGGTCTTGTGGCCGTTGATAGCGGCCGAGTTGAGAGATGGGGTTGCTGCCGTCATTGGTGACGAAGTTGTGGGTGACAATGCAATGGATACTGGTTTTGTAGGAGCCTTGATAGGCATTGTTGAAGTGGAGTTGTAAGTGAGCATTTTCAAACACTTCTTTGTAAGAAATCTAAATCAACTTTTTGACTTGAGTTGAAAAGAGTTATGAGCGGGTGGTTGGTCCTGTATGTATTTGGGTGGATGGAAAGACGCCGTTTTGTAGAATAAATAGCCCCAGAATACACCTATGATCCAATAACGAGTCCAGTGGCAGCAGTGATCAAGGTATTTTGGCAATAACCAAAATGACGTAGTAAAAGGCTGTGCAGTTTATGAGTAAGGAGCAAGATGGATAGATATGATGATATCCGTTGACCGTTACGAGCAAAAGTAAAAATAGGTTGGGAAAAGAGCCAAAAATTCAGTGAAGCAAGCAAGCAAGCGGGATTGACAAAAAACCACGGGGGGTTAGGACAGAGGGGGGATCTATATAAGCCTTGGAGTTACAGAGCACAACCTAGTTAAGTCATGGATGGCTGATGTATGGATGTTCAAATTCAGGCTCAAGGAGAACCGGGGAGAAGGCCGTGACCGTGACAGTGGAGGACAGGCACGAAACTTTGGAAAGCCTCCACCGTCGGTTCTTGTTCCATAGGGTGGCGTGGGGGCATTGGGTGTAGTGAAATGGGCCCGGGGGGTGACAGTCACCCGCTGGACCTATTCTGTAAGTATACTTGAGGACAAGGGTGACGAGACGGGATTTTGAGCATGTTTTATTGGCCGAGGCCAGAAAGAAGTAACCCCTAGACGTACTCTTTACTTAGTAGGTATATCCGGGCATTTTTCTTCCTTTGAAGGATACCTACCGTTGTATATCTCCATTTCCATTTCCATTTCCATTCCTGTTGTGTAGTATTACTCTGTACATACTGCACACTACAATTATCTTGAGTCTACGGACACTCAACGTGGCAGTGGATTAGTTCTTGTGGAGCGGATTCACTGTCAGGGGAAAAGACAAGAGATTGGTGAGGGCCCATGACGCTTGTTGTGGGACACGATGATGGATGGTCTCTATTTAGGTCTAGAAAGTCTGAACCCCAAATTCCATCTTACATACATTCATCCCAGTCCTGTCCCTGTCCCTGTCACTCTCCCGTTCGTTCGTACCTGTGGAATGGTGAGGTCACGAGTCTTCCTCCCTCCTCGCACGTCCTCTCAATTTTCTAAACATAAAATATTCTGATCATCGTGACAATGCACGTCACACTTGAAAATTGTGCTAGTAATGCATCAAATTATGATCCCCTGGGACGGGTCCGCGGTATCATATTCTCTTGGAGAAACCCATCCTTGCGCGGAGTTTCCACTTAGACTTGATGGAATTCCTAGCCGTCGAACCGTCAGGGCAGTACTCTTAAACCAGTATCAATTACATATCGGCGTCTGTAGTTGTCCTAATCAGGAACTCGGATTATTTTGGGTAATCAGTTTCAACTCGGTAAAAGTCTACACCTACAAAACCTGGTCAGCTCTTATCCGGTCTGACTGGACTGGGTCTGCGGCTAAAGACTACTTTACTGTACTTACCTGCACTCAAATCAAATCCGAGATCTTATCTTACAAGGTCGACGAATCGGACTAAAGACAACGTTGGGCTGCTTGATAATTGATAATGCAGAATCCGTCGACAATGATACCGAGGTGATGGTCAGACTCTTTCACCGCAGCATGAAGTTGTCCTACAACAATGCTCAAACATTGTGATCCAGGTACAAAAGATGCATGCCTGTTATTTTTCTTCTTCGGATGTTTCAATATGGATCTATGTTTAATAATATATTATCCGCTAGGGCCAAGTCACAGTTATTAACGCACTGAGACTGTAATCAGCATCTCGTCAATCCTCGTCTCGCTTTGTAAAGGGGGCCCCAGTTGAATGTTCCTGCAATTGTTGCAAATAGGAACTTGGACCAACAGAAAAGAATAAAGCCGAGCGAGTGCCTATTGCTACCAGTACCAGCACTTGAGCTTTTCAGGAGCCTGGATATAAGTTCAGTACTGTATGTAGGTTCTAGACAGGTAGTTACAATTTTGCGAGCCCAATTTGGAAATGCAAAAGTTGAATCTGGCCCTAGTCAAGGCACGACGCACTACGGGAGAAAGCCACCAGGAGAAAAGTGCAGTGTTAGTGTAGTGAGGGAGTGTGGAGTATATAGAGGCGTGGGGGCAGGCAGAGGTAGGTCAGGTGGACTTACTTTGAAGCACAGAGCACTAACAGAAAATTCAACTCAGGACTTCATTTCCGATACGAAACAAGACAGAAGTCAATATACGACGAGTACTATAATGGCTTACATAGGTAGGTAGGGAGATACAAGTTCTGAGACAGAGTCGATAACACCTACTTCAAGGGCAGAGACTGTTACTACTCCTGTAAAGTGTCTGTATGATGAACAGTGCACCCCAACATGGTCAATTTAACCAAATAATTGATCACGCACCAAATGTGTATTTGCTCAACAGCAAACTCGGGGCAACCAAAACCTTTCCCCGGAATAAACGGGCATGATTTGACTTGACTTGCAAGTCTTGGAACTCGATCCATGTCACCCCAACCTTTCCCCCGGGCGTCCCGCCCTGTCGGGTTACTAGGTTAGATTCCGAAGGGCTGGCTCGGCTGGCGACACCGGTTACTCGACCGATACTGTTAAGTTGCTTCCATTCGAGGCTTGGCTGGACATCATGTATGTATGTACGATTTTCCAACGCCACACCGCTTTACAGCAGCTGCATATTTTGATGAAGCCCGTCAGACCCCTCGGTATAAGTCTGGGGTAAAATTCAGTGTGCAAGTCGGCTTGTTTTTTTCGGTTCGGCTCGCTTCGCTTCAGTCAACAACTCACAGCTATAACACTTCATGCCGTTTTGACATAGTTGCCGGCATGACCTTCCATGAAAGTACACGTTGATCATATCAGATGCGGTGGCTTGTGGTCAGCATTCTTCATACTGTACTGGAACTTGTCATTCAGGTATCAGGTATCTATAGGGTATCTGGTCTGCAAGTGATGTGGAGTAAACAATGGCGACGGTTTGTAACGCGATTGTTGCCATGTTCCCAGGACTGCTCCTAAACCTGATCGATGGGAGAATACAAATTCAGTTTGCTTTGGGAGAATTTGTCAAGTATTGTAAATGTATTTATTTAGGATATGGCTTGATCTTGTCTTCTGCTCAAAGGTTCCATGTGTTCACCTCAGCAGTACCTATGGATTAGTTCCGTTAGCTCACGAACGTTTAACCAGATAGCAAGTCTAATCTTGAGAAGACAGGAATCCCAAGAAGACATAATAGGTTCAATGTAAGATCTACAGTGACCGAGAAACTTCTCGTCGGGGTTTTGTTAAATATCAGTCAACAATGCAGTTTGGCAAAAGATAGTATGTGTATATCCTGTGCTATTTGACACCATATGTGGCCTAAACAGTGAAGTTAAAGTTTCCATACAAGAGCAGCGATCTCTATAGAACAGCGCATGCATAGGTAAGGTTGAGGCCATGACCAAGACATCTTATGGAGACTCGATTCAAATATTTGAGTAAAACTACATGGGCAGATGGGCAGGCACGGCACGTAGTAACCCCAATTTACATATGTTGAACCCCTCACTCATGGTGTCATGATGGAGATTTGTGCACATTCCACTAGCCGCTTTGGGAAAGAAGCTGTGCACCTTCTGTTTGCTGCCTTAACACGTTTAGGAAGCTGCGTTCAACCCCAGAGAACAAACATCCATTGGCCGGCGAGCACACATGCCTCCTCTCAACTCAATCTCACCGTCTCTTGTTCTTCAAAGATTGCCTTCTCTGAGAACAGCAGCCTTGAGACACTCTCCGCTAACACGACGGCCAATTCCTCACTCTACCAAGCCTTTCCACCGTCAAAGCCTTCATAGATTTTCCACCTCTATCGTCGCCATGAACTCGAACGAGCTGGTCCACTACCTCGCCGACAAGCCTCCTTCGGTCGTCAGGCTTGAGATCGAGAAGCACTTTGAGGTTTTGACTGACAAGCAGAGACGCTATGCTCACTTTATCAGCAAGTAAGTTTTGTTTTTGTCTCTTGACCTTGTATAAGTCGTCGTCGAGCTTGGTCAGTCTGGAATGAGGGGCAACTCATACTTGCTTATGAGAGGGGTCGTGTGGCTAACACATCATCATAGGGCTGCTTTCGCTGGCACCAGAATTGTCCTTCGACAAATCTCCCCAGAGTCCGAGCCTATCTTTGACTTGATCCTGTCTCTGCACAAGTCTGCAAATGGTGACTGGAACGCCCTTGCCAAGAAGGCCGGCGTCGAGGAGGAAGAGGCCACCCGATTCCTCGAGTATGCCGCCATGTTCCTTGGCAACAACGGCAACTACAAGAGCTTTGGTGACTCCAAGTTTATTCCCCGCTGCTCCGAGAAGACTGTTGCTGCCCTGGCTGCCACTTCTCCCGAAGCCAACAAGTTTTACGAGGCCACAAAGGGTGGCATCTTCAGCTCTGACAATCCTGCCATGATGCACCTGGGCTACCCAGACGATGGCCACATGACTACTTACTACCCTGAGTCTCCCCACATCACCAAGGACGATATAAAGGCTGTCTCTGGCTGGATGGAGTCCAAGGGTCTTCTCCCCGAAAACAACCGTCTTCGAAAGACCTCCGATGGCAACTTTGAGATATTGATCGCCTCGGCTGTCAAGGAAATCCCCAGCAAGGGAGGTGATATTGGCAAGCAGACCGAGTTCACCGTAGAAGACGGATCTCTCAAGGGCAAGACTATCAAGCTGGTCTACGGTGACTACGCAGAGGAGATGAAAAAGATCACTGCATTCATCAACGGCGCCGCCGAGAACGCCGAGAACGAAACCCAGAAGAAGATGCACGAGGCCTACAGCAAGTCTTTCGAGTCCGGTTCTCTGGAGGATTTCAAGGACAGTCAAAGATACTGGATCAAGGACAAGGGTCCTATGATCGAGTCCAACATTGGTTTCATCGAGACATACCGAGACCCCGCTGGTATCCGCGGAGAGTGGGAGGGTTTCGCCTCTAGTAAGCTTCCCTGTGGCATGTAACGCTATGCACGAATTCGCTAACAATTTTACAGTGGTCAACCGTAAGAATCATCTGCACTATCTACTCAGTTTCTTGCTAATCAATCGTCAGTCGAGCGAACTCGTGCCTTTGGTGAGCTCGTGGAAAAGGCGCCCCAGCTTATTCCCCTGTTGCCTTGGGGCTCCGAGTTTGAGAAGGACAAGTTCTTGTCTCCCGACTTCACCTCTCTTGAGGTTATGACCTTTGCTGGTAAGTAGTAATAACTAACGCCTTATTATATGACTGATGATGCTAATATTGAATCAAGGCTCTGGTATTCCTGCTGGCATCAACATGTAAGCTTTGGCAGTGGTGCATCAAGAAGAGACGTTGATTGTTAATAACTCGCAGTCCCAACTACGATGATATCCGTCAGACCGAGGGTTTCAAGAACGTGTCCCTTGGAAATGTCCTGAGCGCCAAGGCTCCCGATGAGAAGATTCCTTTCATTCGTGACGAGGATCTTGAGGTCTACAAGAAGCAGCGCGATGCTTCTTTTGAGGTTCAGGTCGGTCTTCACGAGCTTACCGGTATGTAACGGACTCCGATATGCCATTTAACCATCGCCACTCATGCGAAATAGGTCACGGTTGCGGTAAACTTCTCCAGGAGACATCACCAGGTACCTTTAACTTCGACAAGGAGAACCCTCCTGTCAGCCCTGTCGACAACAAGCCCATCACAACTTGGTACAAGCCTGGTCAGACGTGGGGCTCAGTGTTCGGTAGCATAGCTGCCTCATACGAGGAGTGCCGTGCCGAACTTGTTGCCATGCACCTGAGCTGCGAGTTCCCCGTCCTCAAGATCTTTGGCTTCGGTAATGGCTCTGAAGACATCAACGGCGAGGCTGGCGACGTCTTGTTCGCCTCCTATTTGTCCATGGCCCGGGCTGGACTTGCTTCACTTGAGATGTGGGACCCCAAGAGTCAAAAATGGGGACAGGCTCACAGCCAGGCCCGCTTCTCTATTCTCAAGTGCTTCCTGGAGGCCGAGGACGATTTCTGCAAGCTTGACTACAAGCAGGATGATCTTTCTGACTTGACGATCAAGCTTGATCGTTCCAAGATCCTCACGGCTGGTCGAGATGGTAAGAACTCGTACCTAAATATGCGAACAACAAGCTAACAAGTATATCAGCCGTTGCCAAGTATCTCCAGAAGCTTCACATCTACAAGTCGACTGCTGATGTCAAGACCGGTACTGACTTTTACGTACACATGACAACTGTCGACCCCGACTTCTGGGGCAAGAAGGTCCGTGATATTGTTCTCAAGAACAAGCAGCCTCGCAAGGTCTTTGTTCAGGCCAACACCTCATTGGATGAGTCATCTGGAAAGGTTTCCATCAAGCACTACGAGGCCTCTTTGGCTGGCATGGTCCAGAGTTGGGTGGATCGCGGCTTGTAAAGTCGAAAAGCATCAAAGAGACGATGATCATGTTAGGTATGTAAGCTGTACATTAGAAAAACAGATAAGATAGATGAGATGAGATGATTGATGTCATTATCAAGATCCAAGTCGGATTTACCCAAATCAGTTGACATGTCAACGGTACAATCCACGCACAATTATTGAAACTTTTTTTTATGATTCGTAAAACAATGTCCATTTTGACCAGTTCAGACCGGGAAAGACCATGATCGCTCACACCAGTTGCTTTTCTTTTCACCCAGGGGGATGGGACATCCGAGTGAAGTTCATCATCATCGGCTTCTCACCGGAAGCCTCTAGAATTTTGTATGCTCGTTTGTTTTTGACTGTAAAACCTGATTACAGACGCCAAAATGTGACCGATGCCCGTCGACTTTCAAATGCATGGCCAAACCAGCCCATTTCGGAGACCCTTGCCGTTCTACAACCCTTTGTGTCGCAACCCCGGTACTCCCATCACCCTGGCACACAAGATTGCACATTTACCAGGCCATCTCGTGGGGCTTGTCTCCCTTCCTCAAGCTGAAAGAGCTGGAGAGGTAAGAAGCAAGCATATCGACCTTCTTGATGTTGGCAATCAGAGCCTTGTCAATGGCCTTCTGGTCGGCGGCGCGGCTGCTGTTGACCTCCTTCTTCTGTAGTCGAAAGTCAATAATCTGTTCACTGTCCACACGTATTGCACAAGGGTTGTTGTATCGTACCTGGGGCTTCTCTCCCTGCTTGAAGAAAGCCTCCTCACCAGCCTTCTCCTTGGCCTTCTCGGCGGTGAAGTACTTGGGCTGAGAGATCTCCTCAATCTTCTTCTCGTCGAGGCCGGAGATGTCGACCTTGTAAGAGGTGGCGATGACGTATCGGGAGTTGACTCGTCGGAGAGGGACACCGTTGATCTTGAAGGGGCCGGTGACCAAGAGGACGCCCTGGTCGAGGGACTTCAGGAGGATGACACGCTTGCCACGGAAACGGCCAGCGAGGAGGATGAGGACAGTACCGGGCTGGAGGGACTTGCGAGGAGTCCAAGATCGGACAGCCTTGCGAACCTATGAATTTCCACCTGTTAGCGGACTGATGCTTGATTATGCTGAAAGATGTTGCAGGCAGTTGCTATATATGTGTTTGTATGGGTGGGTATCTGTATGCATGTGCGTGTGGTCGTCAATCGATATTTGTCGCAGTTCTGTGTATACTGGTTTGTGCGTTTCGTCTCGAAGCCTTGGGAATTCCTAAAGCTTTGGTCGTCCCATGATGCTGTTCTCTTCCTCTTCTGGAATGATACTGCCGAGGCCACTGCTCTCATCTTTTTTACAGAAAAAAGAGTGATAGTGTCACTGCCAGACATGCTGCTTTCCTCCTTGCGATTTGGGCGTCGAACTGCCTGATACCGACCGAAACTCGACATCTCTCAATCCGCGTTCCATATTCCCGACCGAACCGCGCTGTCCAAAACACTTGTGCAACTGCCTGCAAACGCATCACAATCATCACATACCTTCTTGTTCTCGGCATCGTCGTCAGCGGGGTACCACTTCTTAGCCTTCTCCGAAGAGGCAGGGACCTCTCGGGTCGACTTTCCGAAGGTCTTGCTCGTGGGCTTCGCCGACATTGTGACTCTCCTGGCTGGTTGACTTGGGGTTGGGTGGTGAAGGAAAGGAAGACACTTGGTGTTGATGAGGTGCGCCCGAAATGTTGGAATTCTTTGTGGAAGCCGCTAGAGTTTGTGGGAAAATGTGAACCCTTCTGCCGATCCAGTAGCCCAATCAAAATTCGTGTTGAACTCTCCACTTTTTCGCTCTATCAGCAAGCCCTGAGAGCCGATAATATCACATGATGTTTTCTCTTGCAGCTTAGCTCCTTCTTTTATCTTATCAGCTGTTAGTCTCATGTTTCTGATGACCCGATGACGGACCTGGAAGCTACGAGAAAATGCCCCAGGCGTCGTGAAGCGTGTAGCCTATGCCTCGACCGTGTAGATAATTAGAGGTCTCCCGCCCGTTGATTGTATCTTTGATTTTGCTTCTCTCTTTTTCCTTTTCAATTGACTCTTTACAAGTCTATTGTCTTGTTATTCACAAGTGCCCAGTATGCAGGCGCGGAGACAAATAATCACATCAACGCAGCGTATGGCTGCTAGTGTCCGGGCTCGATCAGCCCGGCCACTTACACGAGTACTCGCAACACAACCTTTAAGACCAACATCCCTACGGTTGATACCAAGCCTTGCAGTCAGGACATATGCCAATGGCCGACCTCATCCACCTGGCGGTACTCACCGCATGAACATGGGTGGCGAGGAAGAGAAACCTGCTCTGGAACAATTTGGTATCGATCTGACTGCTCGAGCCAAGGATGGTAAGCTGGATCCTGTTATAGGCAGAGATGCCGAGATTCAGCGAACGATCCAAATTTTGTCAAGACGTACCAAGAACAACCCAGTTCTCATCGGTAATGCGGGTACCGGAAAGACAGCAATTCTTGAGGGTCTCGCCCTTCGTATTGTTCGTGGCGACGTTCCCGAGAGTGTCAAGAACAAGAGGGTCATCAGTCTTGATCTCGGCTCCCTAATAGCCGGTGCTAAATTCAGAGGAGATTTCGAAGAACGATTGAAGAAGGTTTTGGCAGAAGTGGAGCAGGCTGAGGGAGAAGTCATTCTATTCATTGATGAACTACACACCCTCCTTGGCCTCGGAAAGGCTGAAGGCTCAATTGATGCCTCGAACCTCTTGAAGCCTGCTTTGGCCCGTGGCGAACTTCAGTGCTGCGGTGCAACAACTCTTAATGAGTATCGCCAGATTGAAAAAGACGTTGCCCTGGCACGACGATTCCAACCCATTATTGTCAGCGAACCGTCCGTGGAGGATACTATAAGTATCCTCAGAGGAATCAAAGACAAGTATGAAGTACACCATGGTGTCCGTATTACAGACGGTGCACTGGTGGCTGCTGCAACTCTGTCTAACCGATACATTACCGACCGATTCTTACCAGACAAAGCCATTGATCTGATGGACGAGGCAGCCAGTCATCTCAAGCTGCAGCATGAGTCCAAACCTGAAGATATCATGCGCCTTGATCACAAGATCATGACGATTCAGATCGAGCTTGAGAGTTTGAGGAAGGAGTCTGATGTGGCAAGCAAGGAACGCCGGGAAAAGCTTGAGAATGACCTCAAGAAGTTGAACGATGAAATCTCTGAGCTAAACGCGCGCTGGGAGAAGGAGCGTGCTGAAATCGAATCGGTCAAGAAGGTCCAAGAGAACCTCGATAAGGCCAAGTTCGAGCTCGAGCAGGCCCAGCGAGAAGGAAACTTTGGGCGTGCCTCTGAACTCAGATTTGGTGTAATCCCCGACCTCGAGCAAAAGTTGCCTAAGGAGGGAGAGGCCCAAGAGTCGACCACGAGCGAGACCCTTATCCACGATTCAGTAAGCCCAGATGATATCGCCAATGTCGTCTCTCGTATCACCGGCATCCCTGTGTCAAAGCTCACTTCAGGCCACATCGAGAAGCTGGTTCACATGGAAGATTCACTTAGCCAGGCAGTCAAGGGGCAAGATGAAGCTATCAAGGCTGTGTCAGATGCAGTCCGTCTCCAGCGAGCTGGTTTGAGCGGCGAGAACAAACCCTTAGCTTCCTTCTTCTTCCTGGGTCCTACCGGTGTGGGTAAAACTGAGCTTTGTAAGAAGCTTGCCGGCTTCTTATTTTCAACCGAGTCTGCAGTTGTTCGCTTCGACATGTCCGAATTCCAGGAAAAGCACACTATTTCTAGACTTATCGGCGCGCCCTCTGGCTACGTTGGCTACGATGACGCTGGCCAACTAACCGAGGCCGTTCGCCGCAAGCCATACGCTGTCCTTCTCTTTGATGAGTTTGAGAAGGCACATCGCGACATCTCTGCTCTACTCCTCCAAGTCCTTGATGAGGGCTACCTCACAGATGCCCAAGGCCACAAGGTCGACTTTAAGAATACCATCATTGTTCTGACGTCCAACTTGGGTGCCGACATCCTTGTTGGCCAGAACCATCTCCATCCTTACAGCGAAACAGCCGACGGTGAGATTGATCCATCCGTCCGTAAGGCCGTCATGGATGTTGTAGCCTCAGCTTACCCACCCGAATTCCTCAACCGAATCGACTCCTTCATTATCTTCAAGCGCCTCGCCCGAAGTGCTCTTCGCGACATCGTTGATATACGCCTCAAGGAGCTTCAACAGCGCCTCGACGACCGCCGCATCGTGCTTGATGTTCCCGGCGACGTTAGAGACTGGCTTGCGGAGCGTGGCTACGATCCCAAATTCGGTGCCCGTCCCTTGAACCGACTCATCACCAACGAGATTGGCAACGGCCTTGCAGACAAGATCATCAAGGGCCAGCTGAAGATGGGAGAGACAGCCGAGATCAAGGTTCGTGAGGACAAGGAAGGCTTGGAAATTGCTATCAAACCCAAGGAGAACTAACCTGTCCCTATCAAAAATCGTTCGGATTCGTATTAATGAGCTTATGCGTTTCACGTCTAATTATTGTAAAATATCTTGTATAAATAGCATCATAGTTTATAACCACCCTAGCATTACGGAGTATCTACCATAGAATGTTAACCTTGATTTAATAAATACCCACTCAGCTTCCAAACCTTGACAGACTTCGTGCTCATTCGTGTCCCGTCTTCTCAGGTGACAACAATTTTACTACTCAGGGCTTACCAAAAAGTCTAAAGGGTGGAAGTCCCAATAGTTTGCAAGTGGCCTTTTGATAGCGATAGTCAAGGGTGACGAGTTGCAGTTATGCTTGTAGGACTACTGTGTCGAATGGTAGCGCTTATTACCCTTGTCACGGAGGCGATACGGTTTGATAATAATCGTCTTAAATGAGAGCGCATCTGTGACGTTTCTAACTACTTCAGAAGCTATGCCTGCACGGACAATTATAGGCAGTAAACAAGGAACGTAATAAGAAAGTTGATGTCAATGAGTTATGTAAAACAAATAACCTAAGAGCCTGCTCCAAGACGGCATAAACTAATTCAATAACTTCGCCCTCCAAAAGTCTTCTGACGCCCTGAAGGAGAGGGTATCGCACCTAGCCAACTTCACGACATGATCTTGGGATCAACCTGCATGAGCACAGGAGAGCCAAGACTTCAGCTACAACTTGTACAAACGTCACCGAATGATCACAACTTGGACTACGACGTAGATATAAGAATGGAATAAAACAGATAGAATCTCTACAACGACCCAGTCTCGTAGTGGCCTCGAATTCATGCCTCGTTTCTACTCCTCGTTACTCGAGTTGATCATCATGGTCATGTTCCCTGAAGCGACATGGAAAGGAAATGGAAAAAAACAGCAAATGATAGATGTACCAGTGCGCCACGGTTTGCGAGAGTATTCGTGTAAAATCTGCAGAGAATGCATTTTTTCAAACAACAAACGACACCCGATTTGACGACTGTACAAATACCCCGGGGTTCCCCATAAGACGCCTCCCATCATCACCCGACTTTTCCTCCAGGAAGAAAAAAAAGAAAGCACGTTCTGTGGTCCTCGGGAAGTGAGCTGACGCTGGCATATGGCAAACAAACGTTAACCGAGAGGCTCACAGTGAAGCACCATTGAGAGACGGAGGAAGCGTAGAAACAGGTTGCTTTAACAGAAAACGTGAATAGATGCGACTTTGGTTCAAGGATTCATTTTCGATTGGTTGACCGATAACTTTGCAAATTACAACCGAAACCTCGAGTCGACACAAAGAGCCATTTGAGAGTATGTGGCAGAGCAAGAGAAAAAGGCGGGTTTCTTTAAGAGATGCTTCTCGTCAATCTTTCTACTGGTGGCCCGCCTTTCGGAGGGTGTTGGCGAGCCACTCGAGACCCTCGTAGAGACCGTCACCTGAGGTAGCACAGGTGGACTGGATGTACTGTTGGAAGAAAAGTAAAGATTAGCATGTGACCAAACGGACGAATATGTGGGTTTCCGGAATCCAGAGATTAATGGTTCATCACTTACCCAGGCGCGTTGTCGCAGGCTGTGGAGGCCAAGCTTGTCTGTGATCTCGGCGGCATTCATGGCGTTCTAGTTGTAGAATAATGTTAGCATCATGAAACCGTGGTTGAATGACACATCGAGGGGAATGTTGTTAGGCGAAGTGTCAAGGCGGGGTCGTGACGTACGGGAAGATCCTGCTTGTTGGCGAAGACAAGGAGGATAGCATCGCGGAGCTCATCCTCGTTGAGCATGCGCTGGAGCTCCTCTCGGGCCTCAACAATACGGTCGCGATCGTTGGAGTCGACGACGAAGATGATACCCTGAGTGTTTTGGAAGTAGTGTCTCCACAGAGGACGGATCTTGTCCTGACCACCGACATCCCACACGGTGAATTGAATGTTCTTGTACTCGACGGTCTCGACGTTGAAACCTGGTGAAGAGGAAAACGTTAGCAACACTAGCTATATTGAAGGAAGGATCCAGGGCGTGTTATACCAATGGTGGGAATGGTGGTGACAATTTCACCAAGCTTGAGCTTGTACAGAATGGTTGTTTTACCGGCGGCATCAAGACCAACCATCAGAATTCGCATCTCCTTCTTCCCCCACAGTCGGTCGAAAAGCTTCGAAAAGGCGAGACCCATGTTTGCGGTTTACGGCGTCGAGGCCTGTGTTTCTAGGGATAGAGTAAAGGGTTCTAGAGGCGAAGGCGCAAGGTCAGCGATGCTGGGGGATAAATGTTGAAAGAAGAAGACGTGGCGAGGGACTTTGCTGCGTGCGAGGGGTAAAGTAAAAATAAAAGGAGACAGTTTTGAGTTAAAGAGGGAAGAGACAAAAGTCTAAGACAGAATGCAGGAGACGTAAAGCTAAGGGAGGAACAGAACAGGAGGCTGAATGTCTGGTGATGGTGGATGGCGGATGGCTTTATGGGAGTGTCGCGAAAGGACACATAAGTTGATGAACAAGGCAGCGATTAAGAGCTCATCCATCGATGCCTCTCCACCGTCACCATCATCCAAATCAAGTCCTTGCGTCTCTGAGCTTTTTAAGCGTTCCCGTTCCAGGCTGCCGTCAAATCCATTGAGATAAGCTGTGCTATGCTGTACGTCGACATGGTGGTTTAGGCCGTCACGAGGCGGATCAACGGGGTAATAGCATGACGGCGAATCTGGATCATCGGGCGGCGACAGCGTGAGACGGACGGTAGCTCGTTGAAGCCATCGAGACAAGGATCGGGAATAGGCAAGCAGCAAGAAGCTGAATCTGAAGATACTCGAGCAATAGACAGAAAGACGCTGAACTTACTGGATCGTGGGGCGGTCCTTGGGAGTGGTGGTGCAGAAAAAACGACGAGCGACGATGGATGGATGGATAATATGGATGGATTGGATTGGGGGTGGGCGCTGGCGGGTGGTTTGACTTGTCGGTGTGAGAATGGATCACTTTAGGGAGAGAGGGGTGAGAGTGAGAGACAATGTCCTATTTTTTCCTGGCCTCGGGCTGGAGGGGGCTGAGGCTGGTGAGCGTGCAGCACTGTTACTGGACTGTTTACTGGTTAGTCGCAGGGGAGCACTGGAGCTGGGGCCTGTTTCGATTGCGCTTCAGGGGATTGACATGCCCGGACAACAGGCAGGGAGTGTTGAGGGGCAGCCAACGCAATTGCACCGCCACATGGTCAGTGACCTCTTTGATCTCGGGTACTTTATTCACTTTAATGTGGGAACATGATAAGAGAGGTTCTGAATAGAGACGGATTTATTGAATACGATTTTGGGCAAGTCTTTTATTGACAATGTTCTTGAAAGTGTAGATGGTTGAGAGCCCACTAAATCATGCCCATTTCTAAGCAGTCGTGTTTTGCCATAAATTCCTTATGTCAATGCCAGATAACAGTAATCAGAATGCCGCGCAATCAGGTCCCGCCCTCTCATCCCTTTTTCAGGCACGTATGAGGTATTCGCGAGGACAGATAAACGACAATTCAAGGTACCTTAATCCCTAGCATGCCCTGGCTCAAGCCACAGGACCCCACAACGCCAGAACATACCCACTTTCCCCCTTTTGGGCTTGGAGTCGTGGGATTGGCTTGTGAATTTTGGTAAGAATAGAAGCTGCAAGCTGGCAGGAACTTGACCTGACTGATCTCTTGAGCTCGGCAAAACCGTGGTTGCCCAGACGGGAAGAGAGAGCCGCAATAGGAACAGCAACAGCAAGCAAACGACAGGCTGCCCCCTGTTCCTCCAATTAGCTGTGGAAAGGTGTCAATTCGTCGCGATTCGAATCCGTCTCCATACCTTGCTCGACTTTAGTGGACAGTATAGCTCCTACAGGGACATGATAACACTGTAGGATCGCGAAACGACCACGACGTTCATTTTTGAAGCTATAGCGATCCATCGATACCCGACCTCGACTCCCATCTACATAATGTACTTCGTCTCTGCGGCCAAGGCCCTCGTGGCCGCCGCTGTCTTCTCAGCCGTCACTGCTCACAACATCGTCCTGCCCGCCCACGGTCGAGAATGCTTCCACGAGTCCCTCCACAAGGATGACACCATGACCGTTACCTTCCAGGTTGGCGATCGTGAATTCGGCAGCGCAGGCAACCTCGATATTGACTTTTGGGTATGTCTCCTGGAAAAGATTCAGGGCAGTGGTCAGGATGCTAACTTGGACAGATCACCAACCCCACTGGACAATACGAGACAAACGAGAAGAGTATCTCCAACGGCGACTACTCATTCACAGCCAAGCATGACGGCAAATACCTTTACTGCTTCGGCAACGAGGCCTGGGGTGCCAACACCAAGGAAGTCTCCTTCAACGTCCATGGAATTGTCTACGTGAGCGAGCATGAGATGCCCTCCGACCCCCTCGACCGTGAAGGTAAATCCTCTACTGTCGTGTGCAGTTAACTACTCAATGCGCTTACAAGAATTCTACTCTAGTCCGCAAATTGTCCGATCTCCTTGCTCAAGTTAAGGACGAGCAAGAGTATATCGTTATCCGTGAGCGCACCCATCGAAACACTGCCGAGAGCACAAACAGCCGAGTCAAGTGGTGGAACATGTTCGTTATTGGTGTCGTTATTGGCGAGTCTCTTTTCCAGGTCTGGTGGCTGCGACGTTTCTTCGAGGTCAAGCGTGTGGTCTAAGGGGCTGCCCAACGTTATGCGATGATATGAGAAAAGGGGCAGTATGGCGAATTGCACAGGAATGCTGTTTGTCTACACGTCGCAATTGCGAGCAATACATCGGCGCAAAACTAGGAGCTTCGGGATGCATGAAACGATCACACAAAAGAGCAGTTGGAAATCTGCGCAAATGTCATAGCAGAAAATATGTATAAAACATTTTACGTTGAGCCAAATGTTACTACAATTTGGACAAGATATACTATCTGAAATCACGTCGGAAGGTTTGGGAGGAGCAATTTCCCCCACAAATGTACGTTCACTGCAGATATATGTTCATGAAAGAGAATGTACATTATTCAACTTTATCCAGTCTATATCCAGGTACCCAAAAGACAGTCGTATATACTACAGTGCCTGGCAGCTTGACAGGTCGTTATCATCCCATTGACATATTTCATCGCATACGTGGCAGGACGTAAACCCATTAGAAAACACCCAGAAGACAAAACCTAAAACGCCGTACAATGACTCAGAGTCCTCTATGTAGAAAGGGAAAAGGGTTAGTTTAGGCTCCAGGATCAGACTGAGGAGCTTTGCCCTCCTCAGCTTCAGCTTCGGGGGCTTCAACGGGCAACTCCACATCCTTGACGGGATGTAGCAGCATAGGAGGCAGACACATTCTGCCCTCACCACCGCGCATGTTGCCGACGCCCTTGCCCTTCTTGCTCTTATCCTCAGTGCCCTCAAACTCCTCACCTCCATCGTTGTTCACTCGAAGACCCAACCAGCGGCGGTACATGTTTGGTGCAAAGCCTGAATTGTAAAACCATGAGAGGCCGTGCATGTTGTGCTCACGGTCGCCGAAGATACTGGTGCGAGAACCACCACTTGTGCCATCACGACCATTGTTGAAGATTTGAGCCATGTAGGCTGGAGGCCAGGTTCGGTCAACGTAGACGGGGTGAGGGACTGAAACAGCCTTGTAGCCGTGCTGCAGAGCAACAGTAGCAGGCCACATCTCAGGGAAGGCGAATTGTTTCTTGAAGGCAGTCATCTTGTGCATGGTTGTCAACAGTCGGCGGGACATGCGCGCAGTAGTGATGATGTTGGCGCGGCGAGGAGGAAGCCCCTCCGATCGGTTGAAGCCTGTGATGTCGTCCTTTAAGCCCCAGGTTGTACCCTCAGGGTTGAACATGGGGTTGAGCGCAATGTAGTCAGCTTCCTCGCCAACGCCCCACTGGTAGTGATCCTTCTCATAAGAGGTGGGAGCAACGGGATCGTTACCAGGCTCAAACCAGTCATCATCATCCTTGGGGCGAAGAGGACCCCAAACAGTACGGTGGCCCTTGGTGTCTTGGTCGGGAGTCTTGCCGTCAAAGCCAGGAACGCCCTTCCACACATTATCGGCACCAACGACACCCATCTGGCTCTGAACACGAGACATCTGTGAGAAATCCTCCCAGGTACCATGGATGCTTGGGAAGTAGAAGCGGGAGTTGCGCTCCCAGAGACCCTTGCGGGGCTGAGCCTTGGACCAGTTCTCGATCTTGCTGAAGAGGTCGTAGTAGTGGCCGGTGTAGCGCACATCCATCTCCCACTGCCAGAAGTAGTCGTACTCGGGGTGCTTATGGGCGAAGTACTGCATTGCCATGGAAAGACCGCGGTACACACCGTGAACGGGTAGGTCGGGGCCACGAGAGAAGTGATCGTAGATACCCTGGTAGAGAGCGAGCATTTGAGTCTCTGACCACAGAGTCACAAGGCCTCGGAACTCTTCAGGAATGGACTCTTCGATACGTTCTTGGTAGATTCTTTCGTCCGCCCAAACAGGGTGGGCGGCTTCATTCTTGACTTGGACCAGCAGATGAATATCATAGCGACCGCCAGAGGTGATGGCAAGTTCAGTGATGAGAGATCGGAGGTGAGCAATGTCATCCTCACGCCAGTTGTATTCGTCCCAGCAGCGCACAACGACGGCTGTTCGTGACAATCCGGCTCCAGATGCCTTGGGTGACTCGATCTTGGGGACTTCCGGCACATCATTCTCAGACTCCTCAGCGTCATCGGGATTAGGCTTCTCATGGTGAGACTCCTTCGTACTGGGTTCTTTGGGCTTTGGCGTTTCAGACTTGGAGACCTCGGCAACCTTTGTCGCCGCAGCCTTTGAAGCGTTAACCTTGGAAACGTTGGATTTAACCTCCTCAGTGTTAGTCTGCTTGGGCTGGGCCGCCTCGGTCTTATCAGTTTCAACCTTGGAGGTAGCAGTCTCCTTTACGGTCTTGGGCTTATCTTCTTCGACACTGCGACGCTCGAGGGTAGAGCTAGGTAGAGCCTTTGGCTTGGGCTCGTAAGCGAAGAATCCATGGGGAGTCTGAATCTTCTCAGGCAAGTCTTTGAAGCGAGCCTGGTTGGTCTTGAAGCAGCGTCGCTGGACATCGGCCCAATCGATCTGTCGATAATCCACGCGGGGTGTGTTCTCCCAGACAGCATCTGAGCCCTCCTTCAGGCCATGCTCGCCAACGCTGAGGCCGCCATTGCGTGAAGAGTAGCCGAAGCCGTAGGGACCATAGCGGCCGTAGCGATCGAAACAAATATCCTCAGGTAGGTTCAAGGCCTCATAAGATCCAATGGCGTGCTCAGGGAATCCTTGCGGGCGGCCGTTGTAATATCGCAGTTGTGGGACTCGGACCGTACCGTCAGCATCCAGAAAACATTCTTTCATGCCTGCCTCCTTGGTCTTGTTGGCGTAACCATTCCAGTCGTTGCTCTCAGGGTGTTTGATCTTGGTGGTTTGGGAGTTATCTTTTGACTTGTCTTCCTTTGTGTCTGTAGAGTCGTCCTTGGGCTTTGATTCGTCTCTGGTCGCCTTCTTGGGAGCCTTGGTGCCTTGAGCCTCAGCCTCAATCTCTTCGGTAGCGGCCTTGTCGGTCTCGTCGCTGTCCTTGTCATTGTCCTTGCCGCTCTTGATCTCGTTTTGCTTGTTCCAGTCATTGCCTTCACCCAGCATCTCAGGTTCGTTCTTGACATGAGGCCACTCGGGTTCGAGGTCATCGAAACTAACCAAGGTCTTGAGTCCACCATAGTATCTCTCCAGGAAAGGGAACTTTTCCCAGGCAGGTGGCGGCGGCGGTGGTCTGTTGTCGACCTTGCCGTTGGCAACCTTCCAGTTCTCGACCTGGCTCGCGCGTACCAGGCTCAGAACCATAACAATGATGAGTGTTATCACTGTGCAAAACAAATAGCGGGTGACCTTGTTTGGCACTCTGTAGGGATACACTTTGGCAATTCTCCTTCTGAGGGGCAGGGGCTTCTTTTGGTGACTGGGGAGCATCAAGAGCCCGCTGTTTGCAGACCCCGACGTGTGTCTGGAAGAGCCCGCTGAAGAGCTCTCGGGTGAGTATGGCTCATCCTCATAATCGCTTTCCTCATCGGAGGAGTAGTCGTCGTCTGAAAATCGTTCTTTGTTTGGGGAATTTACTTTTTGGTAAAGTGGGAGCTTTGGCTCGCGCGGTCGCAGAGGGTTCTTTAGTAACCCCATGACGGGATGTGGTTTTATGTCTGTGACAGTAACGTTAGCAGGCATGAGAGGAATTCCAGTTCTTGGGACTAACCCTTTCGCCTGGACGGCAAGTCTCTCTATCGTGATATGTACTCCTAATTGCTGAAAAAAAGGAATCTATAGCGCCCAACGAAAAGAAAGAATTGACTGAATTAGATATAAGACTGCTGTAAAAAAGTTGTCATGAGGAGCAGAAAGTGTTGAAGGATGTTGCCTTGCAGCTCTTTAGACCGCTCTTAGTTGGTGGTTGACCCATGATTCGAGCTTCGTCATTCGTTGATTTGTTTTGATACGGATCCGGTTGTTGCTGAGCAACCTCGAGCTTAGGCTCAGATACGGACACAACGTCAGCCATCGAGGCGGCGTTACGGCCTTAATTTGGAGGAACCAATGAGTAGCTGCTAAGGGAGAGTAATCCAGTATTTTGTTGAACGAGGGCCTTTCGACTTTCATTTGTTCTCTCTTGATTGACTTTACTGGGCTGTGTCGTGGTCAACGCAGTGTGTTAAGCGACCATCCAGGTTGCTTCAGCTAGCGAGTCAGTTCAAACGATTTGCCTTCGTCGAACAATGAATGGAACAACAAATGATTGAAAGGATTCGAAAAAAAAAAAAACAAGGCATTCGCAATGATACACAGCGAGTTGTCACTGAGGATTCATACTAATAATATCAATCTAGGCATGCCGCTGTTTAGATAGCGCGTAGATATTCCGCTGACCACCATTTTATCGTCTTGTCCAGGGTAGTCTTGGCAAACTCGGCTTACACGGTGGTTGCACTACTCGGGACTGGATTGCTGGGTGGAAGATCAGAGTGAAACGATGTCATGGCTGAGCGGCGCATCTCATCCCAAGTAAGAAGCAAAGTTTAGAAAAGGTAAGACGGCACTGAAGTAAGACTGTTGATCGGATTCTCAAGCTTTCAATTGAACGTCATGCCCCGCAGGCGGCTGCAGCATATCAGTTCGCTAGTAGCTTCCAGTGTCTCAGCCATACAGAGCCCTGTGCTTTCAAGGTTTGTTTTGTGCCTCGTGACTTTGTGGTATTGTATCTTTTTTGCAATCCTTTTTGTGCAGTATTATCCGACGGAGAGTGTCTTGCCATGATGTGCCTAATATGAGACTCATTGTCAGTCTAGCGTATGCTGTCCTCACATTGAACGTCACAAACGGTGTAACTCGCCGAGGAGAATTCCAAGCAAGAAAGGAGGCAACTATGCAATAAAGTACCAATTGCATATGGGCGTAAATTGGTTGGCCCATGGCTTCTCGACTATTCCCTAGCTTATGCTCCTGGAGGGACATCATATGACGATCCCCTCCTGTCGTTTCTTTCACCGTCTCCAATCCTTGGTTTCCCTTCTTCCCTCCTCTGTTTGCGAGATTCTGCTGTAGTGTGCTCCGCATACGATACGAGGATCACCTGAACCTGGCTTATCTTACCCCAGATTACGTTGCAAGGTCGATCGTCGTCAATGCTTGTATAAAGTCGAGAGAACCTCCCCTGGCTCTCTCATCAACACCACATCACACTTACACGGCCTGCCTCCTTAAGCTCCCCCCACACATCTTTCCGACCACATTAACAGGCGAATTTGTGGTTGGAAATTCATCTTGACATCGAGCACTTATTGAATCCATAAAACATATAGATCAGAATTGTTCTGAAAATGTCATCCGTTGCAATCACTTCCACAGAGACGCTGGCTTCTCCTCCCCCCCATCTCCAGGGTGAGGCGGAGCTCGAGTCACTCAAGATTTCACATGCCCTTCGCCAACGACCCATCTCGGTGACTCTTGATGGCAAGAATATATTCTTGTCTTCCATCACACTTGTCCTACTTATTCACTTTCTTGACGCATACCACGCCCAAGCTCTCGTTGCTCTCGTTCCCGTTGTCTTGCTGGTTCACAACGATTATGTGAACTTCCTCAACTTGGGCCCTGGTGGTACACCTTCAACCTTTGCGGGCTACCTTCGTGTATCATGGTTTCGCATTTGGGCTCTCAGAAACCCATATGATGCTCCAGAACCTGATCCTCTGCGCCTCCCTACGTCAGGTATCCTCCGCCGCCAACGACTCCCATACCGCGCAGGTCCACGCCCTCTCGTTGCTGGAATCGCCCCTCAACGACAGCTCGACCAACACGGATCTCATGAATGCTATCGGTCTGTCCGTTGGGCTATGGCGAAGTTGGCAAATCGTAACCCAAAGAAGTTCGGCACCGAGAGGTCGTGCGTTGAGAAGCATGGCTTAGCATTGTTTGCCAGACATCCTGTGCAGACAAGCTGCCAGGGTGAGATATGTCACATTCATGACTCAGATCACTCCATGCACATGTGTCTGCACCCCGATGATATACGGGAGGTGTTGAAAAAAGGCTGGGGCCAAAGACATCCACTGGCTTGGACAGGCCGGTTTATCAAGAGCCCGGTCTCACCAGACTTTGTCATGGTTTACGCCCCACGAGGTGAGATTTGCTTTCAGGCAATCGAGATATATCCAAAGAAAATGAAGAAATGACTAACAACAATCTCAAACTAGATGATGAAGAGTTACAGGTAATCTGCAGCATTATCGAGGCTGCTATATGGTACACAGTTGCCGAAGAACTTGAAATGGGCATCAGCCCCAAATCCATGTAAAAGTAAATCGAGTTGGGCGTATGAACGGGTACCTGAGGATACTCGTTTTGAGATCCGAAAGCATTGCACGTGGCATTTCTTGTGTCTAAACTTGAGTTATGGGTATCTTACATTCTAATCAAGACTCGTCTTCCAAACACGTACCGTGAATGGGCGCTTCTAATCCGAGTCCCCATGATTCTCTTCATCCTTTGATTTGTTGAACTTCTCTTTTCCTGTCGCCAGGAAAGCCTCCACCGTCCGACCATCGAATCTTCTCCCATGCATAAGATTGATGCATGCGAGGGCTGATTCTGCCTCTTTGAATTTGACCGACACAATACCCTCAGGCTCTTGGTCAAACAGAACGACGTTCGTCACTGTCCCTAGCTTGGCGCATTCTTCTCGGATATCCTCCTTGATCTCCAACAGAGCAGCAGGGTCCTCCTCGAGCTCTTCCAACGTGAACATGTGCCGAAGAATCACAAGCTTGTCCCATTTGGTTGCTGCCTCCGGCTGTCCCGGGTATGGCAGATCATCATCCCAGTCAGCCAGCTTAGCATCCAGCTTCTGGGTTTTTTTAATAATCTTCTGCCTGTCGCGGTTGTTCTGTGGCTTGCGCTCAGTTGCGCCGTTGCTCTTCTCCCCGCCAGCACCAGGTTCTTGGTCATATTTAACCTTTTTGTAACTCGAATCAGCAGCTTGTACTTTTATCCGTCCCTCGCGCGTGCCACTGGCAGTGACTCTGAAGTCGGTGTCATCGAGAAGCACGATGGCCATCTCGACGCTTTGGGGCTTGAAGAAGACAATCAGAGCATCGCCCTTGAAGTTGCCATCGGCATCATTGTAAAGCTTGATTCGCGGTGCACCACTATCGATTTCCTCCGCAATGACACCACCCTTTCGTGAGAAAAGATCGTGTACTTCCTCGACAGTCGTATCGGGAGGTAAACCGGTAACATAGACAGCTGTGTTTTGTTTGGGTTGTGGGGGTGCCTTTTGCTTCTTGCTTGGCCGTGAAGGTTTAGATGGTTCGGGAGTCTTCTCGGACGGTTAGATTGTGGTTCTTTGGTTTACGCGCAATAAGATTGCCATGATGGAGTGGCGATGTGAACATACCTCAGAGCCCTGGCCCGATCCATTTTTGCGCTTCCTTGATCCATCCTCTGCAGCTTCGTTTGATGCAAACTCGGCGAAATCATCATACGCATCGGTTACGGGAGGTTCCAATGGCTCTTCATCTGCAAGAACCCATCGCTTAGAGTCGGCGTCAAATTCGTACTCGTTTCCATCGTCATGAACCGCGATGAACTTCTGGTCGAGCTTGGAAAACGAGATGCGATCATCGCTGTCGAACTCGCGAGGGTCTACGGGGAACGGTAGATCCATCGCGAAGAATGGTGAATGCTCGAGGAAACAAAAAAACAAAATGTGTTGTCTATGCGAAGGGAAGATCAATGCGAAGCACAAATTTTGGGTGTTCATGAGCTAGGTAAGTTATGATAGCTGAGAATACCCTGAGGCGCGCCGCTGTACGTCAGTATGCGCCTCTAACTGGGTCTTGACTCGTAGCAGGGGCGTCTGGGCAACAGTTCAAAGCCCCACCAAGAACTACATGCGGCGTTCTTTAGTACAGGTAGGTCGGTAGTTGCATGACAATTTATCCAAACTGACGTTGAACTGCTCATCTTTGATTTATTTATTTGGGATCTAAGCTTGAAGCCACGATGTGCCAATAGGTGAGTCTATTCACATTTCTAGAATCTCTGGGAGGGAAATGAGCCCCAGCCTTCAACCATAACGCCAACGACTGTACAAGCATCAACCTTTATCAGAGGAACGTGAAACAACGCCGTGATAGATGCTCCGAGAACATCAATACTACCCCTTGGGTAGGATCATCGAATTCATTTCTTCTCTTCCTCGATAGTCTTCTTCACACCATTCACGAATGCTTCAACAGCCTGACCACCACCCAGGGGCATGCCACTACCCCGTAGATATCCACCATCCTGCACCTTGACACCAAGCGCATCAGCAATGCTAGGCAAACCGCCATCACGAATGGCCATGGTGAGGCTTGCCAAAGCCTGGTTGAACTGAGGGCTTCGCAACACCTTCTTCAACAGCGTTCGCTTGTCGTCGAGTGAGAGAGATGCCTTGGCAGCCTCCACAGTCGCAGCTGGCGGGTCTGATTTCCCATCAACAGCATTGGCCGAGCCACTCGCAAGGACGACGACAGCAGGTGGGAGGAAGCTGATCAACGTATCGGCAAACTCCTCAGGGGCTGAGTCGATCATGGGTACCGTGATAGAGGTCGGGAGCAGGTGATTGAGGTAGGGGTACGCTTTATCGGCACCCTGTTGCTGTTGCTGTCCGCCAGAGAGGCCCGATTGACCGCGAAGGGAGTCTAGGAAGTTCCTCACAGCAGCAGAGGCATCGGTACCAGGGGCTGAGGAAGAGACCCTGAAACCACGTCAGCGCTGTCACATTTCAAAAGTTGATGCCAAAGACGGAGCGCCAGGACTCCAGTTCCCAATTCTCCTCTGGTAGCGAAGAAAACTAGCTTTATACAGTTTAAACTGCGGTCCCAGATCTAAGTCTAAACTCCAATTCCATCATATGCACGCATGCCGTTCTGTTCAACCACGCAAAGGGAATCACCTACGCTCTAGCACCATCCGCTCCACCCTCTCGCGAACCCTCGCCCTCCTCACGGATATCTCCTCCTGTGGCATCAGGTCCCGCGCCTCCGCTACCTCGTTGCTCTCGGGGGCGCTGGTTCTCGGCATCCTCCATGGTCTCGTCCTCATCGTCATCTTGGTCATCGTTGCGGACAGTAGACATTTCCTCGGCCACCTCGACTTCCTCGCCCTGTAGCAGCCGATGGACGATATCGCCGATCTTGCGATCACGGGGACTGTAGTAGGCTGGGTCTCCGTTCTCGCTCTGGGGCTTCGACTGTAGCCAGAAGATGTATCGCTGGGAGGACGAAGAGAACTTGAGGACAAAAATGCGACCATCAGTCTTGGAGGTGGGTTCGGAAGATGTCGTAGATTCGTAGGGAGTGAAGCTGCCATCGGTAGGAACCATGATTAGGTCCAGCTCGGGGTTGTCGAGTGGCTCGCTGCGCTTGCGCCAGCAGAAATGCACAAGATCTGGTTTCGCCATCAGTCATGGTATCAACAACATCAACAAACTTGACGACCTACCATCTTCGGAGTATAGGTAGATGTAGCCAGGCTCGGATTGCGGCTTCACCTTGTAAGGCTTAGAGGAGGTCTGAAGAGTCAAGTTAGTGGATGGTACTAGGATCTCGAGCGCGGGTGAGTTGTCGTACATCGACCTCGCACTGGCCGGCCTTAAATGTGATGATTGGTGAGATTGGCATGTTGGAAATTTGCTGATTGCCACTGATAGGAAGTATTGCGATCGTTTATGTTGAAGGTAACTGCAAAAAGGGTTAAAAGGCAACTTTGGTTGACAAGGCTGCAGAAGCTCTTACGTCGTCAAGCTGTCGAGTGGTATGTAGTCTGGCAGTTACCTAACAGAGCTCTAGACCCACCTACGCCTTAGCCCATGACGCTTGAAGGTCGGTCTACGGATACAATTAATCCGCTACATCCTCCGCCCCTCAGTTGGACTAGCAGGGTGACCCAGTCAAAGCAAATTAGGTGAAAAATCTCATAAACCCCACCTTGGACATCGACCAGACAACCCAATTTCTTTCTCGCAACTCTCCCAGCTCTACAAATACCCGACCTTTCTCTTCTTTTTCGACTCAACTCTTCACATCCTTCAAAATGGGCTTCACCGACCTCCTTTCCGAAACTGGAGCTCACGGTATGTCCCTGGCCTGCTATTTCTGCGCCTCTCGTTTCCGCGCCATGGACATGGACACTGACAGTTGAACTCAGTGCTCAACAGCTGGTTGAGCACCCGCTCTTACATTGTTGGGTATGTGTCTCTTCCCCCCCGAGTTTCCCTCACCTTATCCCCTCGATACAAAACTTCTGTGATGAGACAAATTGGTCCGTGTTTCGGAGGTGGACTCAAGACCCGCCGTTTGACGAAGCAACAAGCACTTGTGCAACTCTGAGTTGTTTTAAAACCACATTATTTTCACTTATCGACTGCTCTGTCAAGACTGTGTGCTAACATGTGTCAGCCAATCTGCCTCTCAGGCTGATGTCGCTGCCTTCAAGGCTCTCTCTGGCCCTCCCGCTGCCGAGAGCTACCCCCACGCCGCTCGATGGTACAAGCACATCGCCAGCTACGAGAGCCAGTTCGCCACCCTCCCCGGTGATGCTTCTGCTCCCTACACCACCTACGGTCCTGAGACCGCTGAGGTGACCATCAACCCTGCTAAGGCCCCTGAAAAGGCCCCTGCTGCTGCTGATGCTGGTGACGACGACGACGATGTCGACCTGTTCGGCAGCGATGACGAGGAGGAGGATGCTGAGGCCGTCCGCGTCCGTGAGGAGCGTCTTGCTGAGTACCGCAAGAAGAAGGATAACAAGCCCAAGACCATCGCCAAGTCCGTTGTCACCCTCGACGTCAAGCCTTGGGGTAAGTTTTTGTCGCTTCAAACACAAAGGTCTTTATGCTAACAAACTATAGATGACGAGACTGACATGGCTGCTCTCGAGGCTGCCGTCCGTTCCATTGAGAAGGACGGTCTGACCTGGGGTGCTTCCAAGCTCGTCCCCGTTGGTTTCGGTGTCAAGAAGCTCCAGATCAACCTTGTTGTTGAGGACGAGAAGATCTCCGTTGCCGATCTTGAGGAGGAGATCCAGGAGTTCGAGGACTACGTCCAGTCCACTGACGTTGCTGCCATGCAGAAGCTGTAAAAAGCCTGTAATAGCTATGTCAACTTATGATGAGGCACGACGGCGAGGATTGATGACCAATGGGATCTTATGATTTTCAAATGAGCTACGTAAAGGTGGAAAAAAAATCATGAATCCTACCCTTCGCACCAAACATAGATGAAAAATAAAAACAAAAAATGATAGATCAAAACATGAGAATCCTGTAATTCATCCGTGAAACCAATCATGAACCATTCCGCCCTCAACGTGCCACCACATCAGCATAGAAAATTCTTACCCCGCCACCATATTATTTTTTGGGCTTTTAATGTCGATAGCGGGGCAAATCTGCATAAAAGTTGCATCTCAGTTTGTATATCATTCTAGACCATGTGATGGCGGGGTAGTAAAGACTTGGCGAGCGCGTTGATGGAGCCCACTAGTCGCGGTCAAGTTCGTCCTGGACAACGCGACACTATTACATTTTTGATGCTACCGCTCATGTGAAGATGTCATAGCCCGGAACGTAACTAGACCGCCATTCTCGGAATATCATACAAACTTTGTGTCCTTCAAATCGATGATAGTCGGGATATGCAAATAAACAACACAGACACTTGAGCGCGCGCACACATACTCGGGCCAGCTGCACCATGTACGGAGACTTGGGCAACAAGCTGGTATTCTTCTCTTCGCAAAGCCCCTGAAGCAAGGTCTGACTTTTGATGCCAGGTCCAACATGCCAAACGAACGCAGAACTTGGCACACCTACCGCCTTACCAGACCGAGATTGTCCGCGCCGTGACACGCGAAGTAAGGGACCTTGACAAAGATGTGGGAGAACTTCTCGAGCCTTTCCAGGGTTCCTTCGATCCCAGCGCCGACCAGGCTGTTGCCTGCACACTTCTCGTAAACCATCTATCTATGCGAAGGAACAAAAGGTGTTTACTTGCCTACCACCGAACACGAACAGACAAGCTGGAGGAGCTGGTATGGAATGGATCAGACGTAGTTGACTTGTCCGGCCAACAAGTACGAGATACGGGCACCTCTGGCACAGGAAGCAGCGGTGCGACGAGTAGCAGTTTGAGCCCTCAAGAAGAAGAGTACGTTCGACAGTACAGTGACCTCTTGGCCGCGTACAAAGGTCAATGGACGGATATCGATCTCACAGGTAGCCTGGAGCCGCCACGAGATTTGTTCATCGACGTACGAGTCATCAAGGACGCCGGAGAGATCCAAACAGAATACGGGTGAGTTGCCAGCAAGCAGATCTTGAGTGCTGTGGCATTTAGCTAACTGGTATAGGGCTATCACTTTGACCAAGAACAGCCAGTTTTATGTTCGCCAAGGTGATGTTGAAAGACTTATTGCACAAGGATATTTGCATAAGCTTGGTTGAGGCGGTTCTGGTAATCTTTTGGACTTGCCAGATGATTTGAATGATCATGACTTTAGTGTTGTTATACCCTGCTAGATAGCATTGATACGATCACATGTAAACGCTTTTCTATATGCTTAGGCAACTTTTATTTCACCTGGTTGTCATTGTTTTGCAGATTTGGTTTCAATGCAAAATGCAAGCCACAAGAGACAATGGCCCTCAGGGATGCAGAAAACCGACTGCTTGCCCAAGAGACAGAATAATTTAGTCACTTTATGCCCTAGTAGGTACTCTCAGGCTATCCATTTTCCGAATGCTATGGAACCTAGTAAGTCTTGAGATTTGTGCCATCTCCTAGGTAGCGTAGCGTCAAGCTTGGAACTCCGTTCCTTCAAATGCAACCCACACTAGGAGCATTCCCCTCAGCGTAGTTGTAGTGGCTGTGGAACCAGAAAGCATCAATTATCTCGATCAGCGTATGAATATTATGAGGAGAAGTAGACAATAACAAACCAATCGCGCCTTGTGTTGAATAGAGTTCAGCCCAAGCCCAAAGGTAACATGTGAGTTAGCCTGAGCAAACTAACAAATCCATGCTTGATACAGTCCAGACCTTGGAGCTCATTGACAGCGGAAATCTCAACGTCCCCGCATACATAGTAGGTTCTCCATTTTTCGAACACCTAGATAGCCGTAGGTAGGTAGATATGGATGGTCTAATGCAGATAGAGATGATCTTGATCAGACAAGAGTTACATAAAGCAATGAATCTTGATTTACCTAACGATTGGCGTCTTATCTTCCCTTGAC
>JABFER010000109.1:0-71579 GCA_013618295.1 Fusarium armeniacum | reverse complement strand
GGGGGATGTCTTCAAAGGAGAAGACTAGCTTAGCCCTGCACTGAACATGCAGAGTCAGTACCTGCTGCTGCCGCCCCCTCCACCACGGGCACCTCGATCGGAGAAAAGGTACTGAAGCCTGTACCCTGGCCAAGGTACCACCCCTAGTGGTGTGGGGACCCGACACGGTGCAAAGGCCTCAGAAACTGGGAAAAAGAAAAAGGATGGGACCTCGACCCAAAGTACCCTGGCGCCGACTCAGCGTCTGAGTTGCGGGTACCTGAGCAGTGGCTTGACGGAGCTACTTAGCCCCAGGTACTTTCGTCTCCTGACTGGGCGGCGCATCTTGGTGGAGAGCAGAGGTTAGACAGCAGCTTAACGCGCCAAGGGGCAGTGACCGTTGTAAACCACGACGCCGCGTACAGTAGAGCACTGTAGCTAGCTGTTGAGGACCAGGGGGTGATGCATTGCAGCCCTGAAGTCGACCGAACCTAGCAATGGACCTAAGCCTAGCCATTCAGACGTACCCCCTAGTCCCACTCCAAAAGTCGTTCAAGTCAGCCAGACTTTTGAGAGAAAATCACGAAGGCCTCAGAAACGTTGTCTAGCCTGTGTCCAGGCTAGTACAAACTAATCAACACTTGTGAGAGGACACAAAAGGGACACAGGTAGCTTCTGGTTGACCTCCTTTTCAGCCTTGTCTCTTGGGTCAACGACCAAAGTCAACAAACGTTACTCGTAGATAAGCGATTTCTTCCAGATGAGGAATTTTGTCTCGTCCTTGGTCGTCCACCATTGCACTCCTCTAGACAGTTGACAGGCCCCTTCCTTGCGTAAGAAGCCAGCCGTGTCACGTCCAGCCCGCACGATGTGCACGAGGGAGGGGCCTCCTGGTAAGTGGTAGGCTGATAGACCATAGCGGGCCCAAGTCAACTGCAAGAAGACTTTGTGAACGAACCATCGACGAGTGACTGACCAAAGCCCCAGGTGTTCACACCCACTTAAACTGTGCAAGAAGTCCACATCCGACACCACCACAAACATCCCAGCTCCGAATGCAAAGAGAGACATCCATCCATTTGGCCATCGATTTTAGGCGGTTGTGGCCAAATAGATTCATGTTCGTATTGACACCTCTGAGCCTAGACTTGATCGGATTTCGGACCGTCATTCGGTTTTTCGAAGTGCCAAGCCGTTGCCGCCTTTGGGGACGGAGCACAATACTGAATGACAAAACTTGTGGTGAACAACCCTGGATCGATGTCCAGGGGGCTTGCAAGACTACTGCCGTTGGGGAAAGAATCATCCGTTTGGCACATTCGTTGTTGCTCGCGATCGTACTTCTAAAACATGTAGAATCAATGTGTGTACATGTTCGGTCTGTTCGTCTCTGCAAGTTCATGCAATTTCAATTTCTTGATCTTCTCTGGATCTCTTGCCACATGTCACATTGGGCTTCGCTACGTATGAGTCTGTGTCAGTTCGACACCAACAGAAACTGATGTTGAAAGGACCTGATCGGCGTTCTCGTCCCAGACATCAGACCAGGGTATCTGTTATGCAACAAAGAATCCGCTGTGGCTGATGGATGCACCTGCAGTTAGTCGACTTTGACGGGACGGTAGAACGGAAACACTGCAAAGCGATAGCCAAGGCGCAAGGACGCGGCGAGAAGCGGATGAATGGTTGAGCGATGTACGGAAGTGGAGTTGAAGCGTCCATGAGAGTTTGCAAGCACAGCGAGTGGGGTGGTATCGGTAGGGCACGGTACTCTCTCTGTACCTGCGTGTCAGGGGGAAGGCCCTTGCTGACTTCCTTTCTGAGGTTCCCGTCAGTTATTTGTGCACGATTGAGCTTACATTGATGGTGTTTTGTGCAATATGCATATCCATTGGGCCCTTGCTCTATCCACTAATGCAAGGTACACGCCAATCAACGGAGTGGCTTCAATTTAGGGGACGACAAGCAAACGGCCCCCAAGACGGAGCGGCAAAAAGGGTGCTGTATCTTGCACAACTTCAACCCCTATTGGCCGACATTCCAACGTTAGTTCTTCCTGCCAAAAAAGGAAACCGAGAAACGCCGCCGGTCTTGCCCTATCGAACCGTCGCGTATTCCAGGAGGGAAGGCGTCACGAAATCGCTCCAAACACGCGCCACACACCCTTGGCTCTTTCTTGATTTGTAGTCCCGATTATTTTCTATCACAATGCCAAGAAATGTCATTGTCACTGTGAGAAGAGTCCAAACCAAATACTGAACTCTCTACTCTGTACTCTCAAGAATATTCAACGCTAAGGTACATCATGACCGTGCGCCCGCTCAACTTAGCTACTGGTGCCGAGTTTGACTTTGACTTTGTCATGATGATGAATGCCGATCGTAGAACGGCACAGTTGGTCGAAGTGTCATGCTCCCGTTTATCGGCTATTACCCCCCACATGGAAAAAGAAAGGAAAAGGGTCAATTACTTGGCTCTGACGTCGAGGTTCTTTTTCGTGAACTCGTGCGCTAGCCTAGAGGATCAATACAACGGCACTTGTACGAAGGGTCTCGGCTTACTGTCAACTTCTGTGCCTATCTATGTCGGCTCAATTGTACCCTTGACCATTACACAAATGGGGGCTAGGCTGACAGGAATCCAGAAACATCTGCCAGTATTAGTTGCCAAGACCTGACAGTATCGAGGATCAAGGTTGAGCCAGAAAGAATGCCTGGTCATGAACATCAAGCAGCCTGATCCATGCTCTCCGAATGGTTTCACCAACCAACACTTATCCACAATAAGTTTCGATGAGATCAAGAAACGTCGCTCGTGGATTTTGTCTGTATCGGCTCTTTTTACATACATCATTTGTCACATCGCTTCCGTTTCGGCCTCCATAATACGTCTCTCAACTCGTGACTTCGACATCAGCCAGCCGACCATGGGTGCATCGGAACCATCACCGTCGTCCGGTACAAAATTCCAGCAAGTCGGGTCTGTAGAAGTGGACCATCAACTTCTGAGTAATTGATGGCAGTCAACAACTTTATGGACGAGTCAGGAAGACAAGGTGCTTCTAAATCTAGAAGCTCCTCTGAGAGGCCTTCTTTTGAACCAAGCTTCAACTTTTCGGATAATTGGTTACTTCTTCCACCTTGAGCATCTCCTCTAGCTCCTGTACAAGATCCCATCATGTTATCCCACCTCGACGCGTCACTGACAGGTCGTCTCACCAAGTGCCTTGCAGCAAAAATCCTTCCTCATACCATGGCCATCCCACCACGCCAGATCTCACCTAATACCTCAGGAGCCGCTGAAAACTAAGACCCTGTTCCTGCAGTAGCCTCCCGCCCCATCGTCATTCAGTGGATCGTTATTCTTGGCGAGACGTACTCTCCGTCTTTTCTTCCTGGCCTACAACCCCTTTTCCATGGCTGCGGTTTTCTTTTCGACTACTATGTAGTTGGCAAGACTTGTGATCAACGTCTCTAATAGAGAATTACCTAGAGGCTGAGTTTAGGCCATTGACGTTGGGGCCAGCTAATGGTCAGGGCTTAGAAACATTAGCTCTTCTGTCACATTGGACTTTACCCATAGAGGAAAGATCGAATATGGCACCAGAAGAAAGAGTCAAGACTATTCAGGTGACTACTCGTCCCAAAAGTCGGCGATTGATGGTTTGTTAGTCACCGCAATCTGTTACATGTCGGCTTTGCCACCAGCAAAGCCTCAACCGTTGTGGCTGCTCTCAAAAGTCCAGACTCCCAGACACAAAATGCTCTTCACTGGTGCATTTATTTGTGCAAAGGAATACACATGTGGAGATGATTCGGAGGACATTCGACTTTTATACCGGCCCCGAATTCAACCCGGGCGGTTCGGAAGGGATGACAGAGCATCAAACATGACACGTCAAAAAGCAAGAGCTGATTGTCGAAGTATTCTCATTCTCTGTTCTGCTGTTTGCCGGTTCAAGCCCGCTACCCCTGACGTGGTTCTTTGAGCTTGTATCTGGGGACATGTTTTTAGTGCCTTGCAGGATCATCCAAAACCAACCAACGCTCGACCCTCTCTCCATTTGGATCCACATCGTGTTGCAGTTTGACCTCACCCGATCAAGTCTAGGGGTACCGATCGCTCCATTAAGACCAGCTCCTTTCTCTTGTGTCGAGGGATGCAAAATCCAGAATGCGCTCCCCGTATGCGAGTGAAGTTACAGATGTGTCTATCATGAGTTCTGAAGCTACGTCTACGGCGACGGGGAGAACATTCATGATAGGAAACAACATGAAGCTGGCATTTCATCTGTGCGAGGTACGATATCTATTCCCGATTTCTGTGCTTCACATGCCAGATAGGTCACAACAAAAAGATGCTTGGTACAAGCGTAGACCCCAGCTCTGACGTCTTGCATAAATTCTTGGGGATGTAAGTGTTTCGTTTTAGTAGGGATGCCACTGGTGACATTCTTTCGCTAGCAATTGACAGTACCAGTCAGAATAGAGCATACTATTCTCTGGCGACGAAAGCGCATCTGCTTATTATCTTGACTGATGAGGTTGAAAAGCACAGACGAATGTATGTCAATGGTTCGAGAAACCCTACCGTCGATCGAGTTTTACCCAACCCATGGCTATCGGGCTGACTGTTCTGCGATTGTTGTCGCCTCAATCAGCTGGGTAAAGCTTCAGTTAAAACAGCATGCAGCATGACGGGTCAAGTTGCCGCCAACGAATGGCAGTAAAGTTGACAGACAGGGGACGTGTTTGCATGCATATGCAGACGCATCCATGGCGCGGTTGAGTGTCAACGCGTCCTGTTGACCACCCGACTCTTTCTTCCTCACCAGTTACAGAGCTGGTCTGTAACTGGTATGCAGTGTTCAGGAGATACCCCCTCGGATCTCGACATCCCTAGAATTGAGCGACGGTTCTCACGCTGACTCGAGGTGGGTTTATACCTTCAGCTACACCGTAAAACATCTATAGCACAAGCAGCAAAAGAGCTGAAGCGTGGTGAGGCACCAGCTAAGACGCTGAGCACGTTCCTGACCAGACGCGCTGAAACGTGAGTCGCTCCCCTGCTTGGCTACCTACGCCAAACAAGGGTTGTGGGACGGCAAGCTAAGCTAGCCACGACCCAGATGGGGTGTCTGAGACTTTTGACGTCTACCAACTCGAGCCAAGTGGACAAGCTAGGCGACTCAATTGCTTCTTATTGTGGTTAACTAACTGACCAAGACCTCCGGCGGATGCTAGGTGCCCGGGGTTGCTTCTTTCCGGTCTGAATTGGCGTTGTCCCCATTTAATTGATCGCCAACTCCATCAAGTCGGGTTGAGTCGAGTCAAGCAGACGTTTCCAGATGGAAGAATAACTTCAACCAAACAAACACACTTCGACATATGTAGACGTCTCGACCTATGGAACAATCTTGGGCTCCTCCCTTGCATGAGAATCGACACTAGCAAATCACCGCTTTGTCAAGGTCTGTGACTAGCCAGATCTCTTGGGGCCAGAAAGCATAAGACCCGCCTTGACCGAACCTTCGCTGTTCAATCACTTGTTGATGTCTGATCTTTTCTTTCTTTCCATAAGTCACACAGGACACTGGTCTGCACCCACAGATACAATAGAAACCCAGCAGAACAAACACCAAAAGGAAAAAGTATTGCCCCGCTGGCGGAACCAGCATCAGCAGGCACAAGCATGAATCCATATTCTTTTTGACGGATATCGGTCAAACAATACAGATGCAGCAATTCACACTGGATCTCTGCAGATTGACCAAACAGATCCATTTAGTCAGCGGGCTAGCTGATGCCGCTATGGCTATGTGTCGCACAATCTCTAAATAAAGATATGCGGAATGTGTCTGTGCAATAGCACGCTATGCGGCACGCTTTGACTGCATTCTCAGACCAAGTGCCACCACGGTCAGTGACTTTTGAAGCACAAACCTACGACACTTGACAACCGAAGTGTATCATATTGGAACTCGATTCAGGTTACCGGACCCATGGTGCTTATACAGTAAGACCCGCCTATGTTCCAATGCATCGTTGTGAGTCTCGAAATCCGAAACCTTTGTCGACTTTCCTTACCTATAAGCCGTTGTCATATAGCCAGACAACAATAATGCGAAAATTGTCAGAAATCCCTCAAGTTGGGTTCACTTGCGCTTAGGCTATTCGACGATTGTCTCAGCTCCCTGGTTTTCTTGGACCTATTGCATACCAATGGGAAGGGTCTCATCAGACGATTAATTATTGAATGTGTGTTACGTTGGACCCAGGATCTTGGATCACGATGTACAGTTATATAATGTGACTTTATGGTGCAACACTATGTGTGGTAAGCGGGCCGTGCTATACCGATGATGATATGTGTCGCATCAGATGGACACGATAGATCGCGGAGCCTGTCTATATGTCCATCTTTGTGGGGGTAGGAGTGCTAGTCGAAGCACCATAAGCTGCTAGCACCATGAGCTGTTGAAGGCATGTCATTCAATGTTTTCTGCGTGCTGAGAAAGAACGAGAAGAGTTGTCTATCCAAACAATAATAATGCAACTCTTGTCTAGATAACTCATCGTCCGTTATAGATCTCTCATGACTTCCTCAACAGCCCTAGCTGCCATTCTTTTTCTTTGTTCCTCTCCCATACCTTCTCCCGCTTCCCTCACCGCTTGTAACTTTCTCATCATCTTCTCGATCTTGGCAATCTCATCCTCGTCAAGATCTTCTAGACCTCCGGCAGCAGGTGCTTCAGATGCGCCCTTGTCGTTGTCTGCACTTTTAGACTCTTCAGGCTCTTCGACATCCTGGCTGGCCTCCCATATCGCCCGTCTCAGACCTTCAAAATCCGTTTTGTCGAACCCAAAGCCCATCTTTTGAGGATCGAGGTCCTCATTGTCGTCCTCGACACCACCTTTAGTAGTGCTGGTCTCGAAATCGCCAAATTCAGAATCTGATAGGGGCGCCTCGAGCTGTGACCAGTCGTTTGCTTCGAGAGCTTCCTTTAGACGTGCGACTCCTGTTTTTTCTGCATATTTCGTCAGTGATTATTACCCCCTGAAAAGTAATATATCGCGGAGCATACCTCCAAACTCGTTACGGCCAGTATCACCTTTTCCTCCGACGGATACAAACTCCAGTCCCGCCTCGGCACAGATCTCGTCCCATTCCTCCTCATGCCCGCCGTCACCCCCAATGCCAACAGCCAGCCCGACTCCGTCCCACTCCCATCCTCCCAGTCCCTTCTTCAGGACCTTTCCGACATGCTCTACCAGATCCTTTGCGGGGTGATCCTTTGAAGCTGAAACAGGTCCTGCAGTGAATACGACCATCACACCTCCAAGAACGGCGAGGACTTCGGCTGCTTCTTCTGAGAGAAAGGATTCCGACCAGTCGGAAGGAGATCCGATGAGGTCGAGCCAGATGGGGACTGTTGTAGAGTAGTATGGCGTTTTGAGTGAGAGTGGATGTGTTGTGCCTGCAAGACCAAGAGTAGGGTCTGGTGATTCGGGTGCTGTTCCCGTGAGGTCTATTCTGTGTTAGTCCGATTACATGGCCATGTCAGGCTCAACTTGAGGCAGAATGGGTAATAACGGTAAAGCTATGTACTAACCTTTTACCAGCTTTGACAGGACCGCCGTTTCGTTCTCAAGAGCCACGGCCAATACTCTTCGAGAGCTGGAACTCATCCCTTCTTCAGCCATGGTGACGGGTATGAGTGCACTTTGCGCAAACTGTATGATCTTGTATTTAATATTGCGCTGTGATCGTGTTCAAAAAAAAGACTTCGCTTTTAAGTTGGCTGCTTGATGATTGAGATTGGTAAGGGATGTGTAGATGATGAGTGAGCGATCTGTTAGTGGGGGAAAGGAAAGATAAGATAACGGAAAGGTTACCCTGGAGTACGCGCCGCGAATTCGAAGCTGAAGCAATTATCATACTTGCGATTGAACTCTATGATACATTTAGATACTAGATCTCACCGTATTCAGTATGAAAAAGTGATGGGGTTTTATTTAGAATGATGTCGTTGTAGTGTACCCACTAGCTTCCGAAACTCAGACGCAGTTGCAGTTCATAATTACATGTTGGTGAAAGAACACATTAAATTGTCAAAACTATGAGCTGGGAATCTTCATAAATCATAATACATAAACAAACAATGCATTTGCTTCATACGCCCGCTTCCATGCATGTAACCGGAACAAAAGGAGTGAATCCCCCCAAATACCATACCATCTACCTATTACACGGCGAATGTCGTCCACTGCTATCCCCATCTCCTCCCCATCCAAACGTCCTCTGCAAAATTCCAAAACCAGCTCTCATACCCCGCGCAGAGTCCTCAGCTCCGGGGGCAACGTATGCATCGTCGATATCATCCTGGCTTAATCGACCTCGGCGCCTCGCCTTGACGGCCTGCTGTATCGGTCGTCGCCAGAGTCGACACCACTGATCTTCACTCATACATGCATAACGCAGTGTGCCCTGTCTGTCAGGGCGACTCATGGACCATTCCACGTAAACGGTTTCGTACCATCGGGTTCGCAGAGACAACCATGGCCAGGAAAATAGCCACAAGAGGGTAAAGTAGAATAGCAGGACTATCCATCGGGTAAGACGCCATCGGTTGGTACGGCAATAGTTGTAAATCTCCACGCGTGCATTTGTCGTAGGAAACGTGATGTTAATCTCTCCGCGATATCCAGTTTCTCGTACCAGATTCTCCAATCTTGACCCCACGAGTGCAAAATCCCACCCCGTGATGCGTCGCTCCAGCACAAATGCCTTAAGACCAGCTTTATTGGAGCAATACCGATAACACCACTGCGATACTCCTGGTGTGCCCTCTTCAGGTGGTCCGCTTCCGCCGAATCCAGGTGCCCGGGTCATGCTGACCGTTCCACGACGTACCTTGTCAAAGTTGTTGACAGCGCGGATACGTCTCCATGAGCGACGCGTAGCCATCTCTTGGTACAGAAGCGGGGTGAGTTCGATGTGGATGTCAAAGTCGATTCCATTCTTGCTCTCGCCAGACTTGCGGTCAACGCCCTGAACGCGAACATACGGTCTGGGCGGCTCCTTGGCGAGGTCATTGATGTGCTGCTCCAGGAATTCAGAATCCGTATCAAGACGCTTGTCGAGATAGTAGACCGTTTTGTCATTTGACGTGCCCTTGAAGGGATGGATTCCAAGGGATGAAGTGCTCATGGGTAAAAGGTCAAAAGGGTTGGCGTGAGGACCCTCATTATCGACTACAGTGTAGCTAGGAGGCGGATCATCGTCCTCTGAGCGATCTGTGTAAGGCTGAAGATGCTGATGCTGACGCTGGTCTTCTGGGTAGTGATGCAGCGGCATGTGTGAAGTCGAGGTTTGACCTGATGATGCTACACTCTCCGAATCTAGATGCGGAGGCGTCTGGGAAACGCCAACCCGAGGATTCATGCTGTAGATGAAGTATTTACAGCAGAAGAAGAAAAAGGGTTTTACGCCCTTTGGCGGATTGTTGAGAGAAAGTCGGGAGGAGTAGTCGTCGTCGTCGTAGGCCAACCCCAAGTTATTGGATATGGGGATGGAGTAATAAGAGCACGTGCCCGAAACCGAAATCGCCACAGCCCAGGCGATACAGCTACAGGTACACTACAGCTAGAGCCTACAGCGGCATGTCAATGACAGACGTGGCCTTGTATTGGCTGTAGCAGTTTTAACTTTTGAGGGGAAAATGAGGGGTGCGTAATGATCAAACAAGGAAGTCACGACAAGAAAAGAGGAGTTGTTTATTTCTTTAATAAACAAAAGTAGTTAAAAAGACATACGTTGCCAAGTCGATCATCTCGTCTCGTGGGCGACGCGGGAAGACGAAGCGAGGATACGTACCCTTATTTATAGCGCTTCAGCCCGCAGTCTTGTTGCCTGAGCGTAGGTAGTGTCAAGGGGGGCTCCCTGTATTGAATTCAACAAGGGCTACCTAAACAAGGAACTGCTTGTTCTGTTACAAGACACGAATGATGAACACGTACCTCTCTGTAACTATACGCAGAACGATCTAGTTACTTAAGCAGTAGGCACTATTTTACGAATTCAACGCCAAATTGCGGAGAAGTTCTCTAACCCGCCATTCTAGGCCCACATCGGAATCAAACATGACTTTGTCAGAAGACACAGCTAACGATCCAACATCATGATCTGCCCAGTTGCATCACCATAAAACCGGTACTGATTTAGTGACTGACTAGAGTATGAGATCAGTTTTAGTGAATATATAGCCTAAGAGAGTGCCAATATTTTCGTCTGGCTTGTATCAAGTCCCAATTTTTTTGCGACCCGCCTGCTGCCCAACGTGAGGCGAGGCAATGTTGATACTAAACATCACTTTTTAGACACAGCAAGTAGTAGGTAGTCAAAGATTAATTAATAGGCGAATGCCTTCTATACTTTTGTATTCAAAGTCAGGCAGTACATATAAATGTTGCCCATCAATTAGTCATACAAAGAAAAACTTTGTACTTATCCAGCCTCCTCCTCTTCTATGTATGGTGGCTTTTCTTTCTCCTATGAATCGTCAACTAGACGTCCAGAATCCCACTTCTTCTTGGCCGCCTTGATAAGCACATCCAACTCTCCGCTCATGTCACACATGCTGCGGAATGTACCATCTTTCTTGTTGATGAGCTCCCATGGATGAGCATATTCAACCACCTGACCCTTGTCAAGAACCAGCACCTTGTCATAATCCACAATGGTAGCCAGTCGGTGAGCGATCGTGATCACTGTACCTGTGAGCTCACGGATCGTCTCTTGAATCTTTGAGTCGGTAGCGTAGTCGATGGATGCTGTTGCTTCATCCATGACCAACACTGTAGGCGACTTCAGCATAGCCCGAGCCAGACACAAAAGCTGACGTTGTCCTTGTGACAAGTTGGTACCCGAGGCAGCTACAGGCGATTGAAGATTCAAGAAGATGTTCTGGTTGGTCTTGGCAGTGGGCTCATCAGGAATTGTGGGCGTGGGTGGTGATGTTGCAGGCTCATCAGGTCCAATAAGCTGTACCCTTCGAAGAGCCGCAAAGATTTGATCATCTGTGTATTGATCAAAAGGATCCAGGTTGCTTCGGATCGATCCGTGGAATAATGTGGGATCTTGAGGCACGATGGTGATGTTCTCACGTAAATCTTGAAGACCAATGCTGCCAATATCAAGTCCATCGATGAGAATCTTGCCTTCGTCTGCCTCTAGGGCCCGGAAAATAGCAAGAGCCAGTGAACTCTTGCCCGCGCCAGTTCTTCCAACAATGCCAACCTTTTCTTGAGGCTCAATCTTGAGAGTAATGTTCTGCAAGACTGGGCTGAGTTCCTTACGGTAGCTAGTTGTGTAATCCACAAATTCGACGGATCCCTTGTGCGGCCAGTCGACAGGAGGTCGGCTGTCCTCCATAATGGCATCGGCCTCCTGCTCAACATCCAGGTATTCCTTGATACGCTCCATAGAGTTCATGTTCTGTTCGTTGATGGCATAAAGTCGCACAAGCCACAAAACACTCTCGGTGAAACTCAAAGCATAGCTCAAAGAAATACCAGCTGCACCAGCATCGGTCTTACCGAGGTTCAGGATGAGGAACATACCGGCAAAAAAGGCAACCAAGTCTCCAACAAGATCAGCCCGGAAGGCCAGCCATCTATTGCAAGCCCACAGGTAGATAAAGGGTCGACTCTGAACGTTGATCTTTTCCAGATTGTCTCGAATGAATCGTCGCTCGTCACCATAAGCTCGAATAGTCGTCATGCCGCTCAGGGTTTCGCCGAATTGCTGGAACAAGGGACTGCGCTGTACTGCCTCAAGTCGCTTGAGGTCGCGCGAAGCACGAAGATAAAAGGCAGCGATGAGGTAGAACAACACAGAAATACCGGCGGCGGCATAGAGGAACTTGGGCGTGATGTATGTGATGAGGCCAACTGTCATCATAAGAGAAATGCCACAACTAATCACGCCAATGGCAACGGGTGCAATCTCTTGGTCGACAGCCTCGAGATCCTTGCTAAATCGGTTCATCAATTGGCCGAGAGGGGTGACATCAAAGAACTTGAACTTGGCCCGTGTTACGGATGCGATCAGCCGGTTGTGGAGATGCTCTGATGCCGTCAGTGAACCCAAGAATACCCAAAGGTCTCTGAACAAGGCTGCAAGAGCACCAGCAATTCCGATGGCAGCGAGGACGGTCAGGTAGTACATAGCATTGACATTCTCGTGTCCAGCTTGCATGAAAATTGCTCCATTGAGTTGTTCAGGGGTGTCGTCTGCAGAACCGAATCTAACCGCGTTGGCAAAGCTGACCTTGGAGAATTGCGTGGTAGAGTAAGCGTTTGACTTGACCTCCATTCCCATAGGACCGCCCTGTTCCACGTATTGGTTCGCCCACTCTCTGACCCAAAGGTTGGTAGCCAATCCAGAGACTTGCTGAGCAACAAAGACAAACAGAGCAACGACCCAGAACCACCACGGTCCCATAGCCCGAAGATAAAGCTTGAGAACTGGCCACTTCACTGAACCGGTGGCCTTGGTCTCTTCCATGGCATCCTTCTTCGGCTTGCTCTTGGTATCCTTGGAGCTGTCCACGCCGTCGAGGGCATCACCCTGGCCGTTTACCGTGGTCTCATCGTCGCCGACGCTGGAGGGAACACGAGAAGGAATTCTTGAGGGGTTGGTCGAGCCTGGGTGAGTCTTTTGAATCTCCTCACCAAGCTTGCCAGAGGCAATTACCTCTGCAGAGGGTCCTTGAATTTCAACTCGGCCATTCTCTAGCAGCACAACGTAGTCAGAGGAGGGAACGCAAAGTGTCGTGTTGTGTGTCACAAGAACACAAGTACGGTTCTTCATGAGCGGTCCTCGGATGCAGTTGCTAAAGATCCATTGCGCAGTATGAGAGTCGACAGCGCTCAGACAATCGTCGAGCAGGAGATGAGCAGAGTTAGAGTAGAGTGCACGAGCCAGTGAGATACGCTGCTTTTGTCCACCAGAGAGGGTGATGCCCTTTTCTCCGACCAGAGTTTCGTCGCCGTTATCGAGGATTTGAAGATCGCGCTCCAAAGCACAAGCTACAATAACATCGCGGTATCGTTGTTCTTCAAAAGGCATAGAAAAGAGAATGTTTTCGCGAACGTTAGCATTTACCAACCAAGCAGATTGTGCCACGTATGCGATCGTGTTGGCCAGGCCAGTCTCGGGATCGGGATGAACTTCCTCTCGGCTTCGACCACCAGGGCAGTAGACGCCTCCCTCTATCAATGTCATTTCACCAAGGAGACCCATTAACATTGATGTCTTTCCAGAGCCGGTAGGTCCTGCGATGATGTTGAGTTTGCCAATCTTAAAGTCAACGTCCACGTCCATGAGTCGGAATGCACGAGTGCTGTCCTCAGAAACAGTTTCTTTGCTGCCCCATGTTAGGGTGGCGTTCTTGAAACCAATTCGCCTGACACCATCCTCATCCACGTTGTCCAAGCCGAGTTGAATGTACTTATCAGTCTCTTCTTCCATGAGGAACTCCTCAACACGGTCAATAGAAACCTTGGTTTCCTGAACGTGGGCGAACATGTCACCAAATTGATCCAGAGGAACACGAAGAAGCATGAAGAGAGAAATAGCCGTAAAGGCAATAGACGGCTTCAGAGGCTTGTGCTCAACAAACGTGTAAACAAGGAACGAGAAGAATGTAATGAGAACGGGCACGGAGTTCCAAATAGCAACAGCCAACGCCCAGACCATGAAACGCGAGCGCAGCGCCTTGAGCTCAGCTTGACGCTTCTCATCGATGATACGACCAAAGCGCTGCTCCCAAGCAAAGTATTTGATGATGCGAATGTTTTGCAACACCTCGTTGGTGACATTAGTACGCTTGTCGGTGGCTGCAAGAATTCTCTTGGAAGTGATAGTGAAACCACGAGCAAGTCCGTAGTTGATAGGCAAAAGGAAAATCATGACGACAATACCGGGGATGGCACTGAGACCCATGACCTGCCAGAGCAAAACAATAGCAACAACCAGCTGGGTGGGTGCAGAGGCACACAAGAAGTGGAGGTAAGCTGTAACCTCGGAGATCTTGAAACTGTCAATGGACATGAGGTTGATAATGGTTCCCAAATTGGCCTGCTCGTCGTTGGAATCGTCCTTCTTGTCATCCTTGATGCTGTCGTTGGCGGATTCAGCATCGTTGGGTGTGGCTTTCTTATCGTCCTTCATACCCAGCGCTCGCTTGACCTTGCCCATGAAACCATTCTGAGCCTTGTCACCCTTTGTAGATTTAGACTTGTCTTCGTCGAGCAACACCTTGTCCTTGCCAGAAGCGGCCTTGCGACGAAGGGCTTTGGCATAAATATCACCAATGATAAGAGCTCGGACTCGAATACAAATCTTGCGACCAATCCAGAGGGCTTGGTTGTCAGCATATGAACGTATTAGGTCGACCACAGGGAGGCCAATAACGTAAAGCCAAAGAACATTAATCGGTCTGTCATTTTCTGACACGGTACCGTAGTTTTCAACAAATTCGAGAATGACCTTGAGAAGAAGGGTTGGCGCAAAAGTGAAGAGACCGGCAAGGACGGCGAGTGCGCACTGAATGAGGAGGTCCCTCCTGAAGTACTTGAGAAGGTGCATGGCAAGAGATCCTGTTCGCTTCATTTGACGGTAATCAGCAATAACAGCAGCGGCCTTGTCCTTGGGTAGTAGATTCCAGACATGCTCCATTTCCATAGGAGCCTTCCAGCCCTTCCAGACGATCGCATCAACCCAGCCAAACACAGCGAGAGAAAACAGACTGGCCAGCGGCTCGCGCGAAGGTTCAATGCCGTCCTCCCATTCCAATAGAACCGTCTTGTTGCCCTTTCTAGTGGTCATTGCCATTCCGAAAAGGAGCGTAATGAGGCCAAACTCTACAAAGGTTGTGATTTGATCGACTCGGCTGATATCGTCTTGGAGGAAAGCAGAGCGGAAGAGGAAGATGGAGATGACCCAGTTGAAGCTGTAGAGAAAAGCCGTGTGGTTCCACAGATGCGGACCTCGCCATTTCATAGCACCTAGAATAAGACGCAAGGTTGAGAGGACAAAAACGTAAACCCAAATGATAAGTCCAGTAATCGCAGCAGCATGGCTATGGCGCCCTTTGCTACCAGAAGAGAGCTGGATAACATTGACAGCAACAAGACCAGCAATGGCGAGTTCTTCGACGATCTGCGAAATCAACTGTCCAGGCGGGGTATCGGATTGAACAATAGAGCCTCGAGTAGTGGTCTTGACAAGGGCCAAACGACCTCCGTTAATCTCGAGTGTGTCATCGTCATCGGAATCATCAACCTGTTCGGGAGGGAGATCGGTATGGCTGTGTCGGCGGTCCTCGGTTGAAAGCTGTTGATACCTGGCTTTGGATTTAGACCAGGAGCTTAGTGCGCGGGCTATAGTGGTCCAGGCAATAAGCGCGACTGAAAGAAAAAGGGCGACTAGTGGAAAGAGAATCTGCAGATAACTAGAGTAGCACAAGCATTGGTCAGCCAGTAAATTACGGTGTTGGAAAGACAAGGGAGCACAAACTCTTGTCGGAAACAGACACTGAAATCATCAATCCCCCATACAGGCCCCTCACACCGCGCAAACCCCATGGTTTCGGATTATTGCTGGCGATGAAGTGTCGAACTCACTGGGGTGAGGGACGGCCACGGAGGCGGAAAATAAGAAATTCGCGGCGATGGTGCGACAATGAATAGAGGAGAATCAGACGGTATGAATTCGAGGCAGATGATCCTAAGGTGGGTTGCACGCGTCGGACCGGTAGCGGTGGCTGCGGCGTGGGAGGTCTCGTCGAAGAGCGAGGTTCCTTGTCGCAAGTATCCCGGTCAAACAAGACTAGCAAGCACCGAAAGGTCGGGTAGTTGTAGAATCGCAATTGCTTGTGCTGAAGACGTCGCAAACGATATTCTGGTGATCGCAGAAGATGCTGATGTCATGAGTCGCCTGTTGATCTAGAAAACGAGCCTACAGAGTTTGTATGTATACTCCGAGGTCGGTTTGGTGAATGACGTCTTGTAGAGACCGTAAACAACTAAAAGTATACCTCAACAAAAAGGAAAAATAAGGGAAAAAGATGTTTGCACTGGTGCCAATGGAGGCGAATAGATGAAGAATACAGTCGAAAACAAAAGGTCTTGACTGTACCTACTCTACATGTAGGACGGGCGAAGGAAGGAGGGAGGAAGGAAGAGTTGAAGAGAGAGAGAGAGAAGCCGTTGAAGAAAAGAAGGTGATGCAAAGCCAGTCCCAAACAATACAAGCCTGAGATAACAAGACCAAACTGTTCTTGGTTGGATGGAGAAAGTGGAGGTCATAAAGGTGTCGGTCAAGTCAGGGAGGTACGAGTTCGTGAAGCTTTAGTGGAGCAGGTCTAGGCAAGGTAGACGATGCGAGCGATGGATGCGATGCGATGCGATGCTGCACGAACCGAACCTGCATTCTAGTCTAGTTAGGGATATTGTACCATAAGTAGCCTAGATAATTTGTCTGGGTCATTCCTTGAACATCATGTTGTTCAATTTCCTACCATCCCTCAGTAATTGGGCCTAGGTCTTGGCCATGTGTACCATACATGCCAGCCTCACTCACGCGTAGATTATATATCCTCACATAAATGGTTTGCTCTCTATTATCTGTATACAAACATTCACTGTAACTACTACTGGTGAATGATGCCAGAGTGATACCCCAGTTCTATGACGGGGCTGCGGGGACTATGTACCTTGACTACTCCGCTTCAAGCAGGTGTCAATTCGTCAAGATTCCATATCATTTTACCACCTTGAATTGGTTGCATGATTACTTGAAGCTTCAATCGAGGCTAAATCCTACTGATTGATATCGACCCTTGTTGCCTACTGAGTCACTCGTGGCAAGCTTATGTATGAACGTTAAGCCATTGTCTCAGACAACTCCATTATACACAGGACTGATCAGGCCTCGACCAAGTTAGTCTCATGGCTGAAGGTACCTGATCCAGCTTAGGAGAAAGGGCTTTGTGACAGGTAACTCATTGCACATGGCCATATTAAATGCCAGCCATGACGTTATGGCAGTTTGGCTCGGATATCGGCCGTGTCCTCTGGACTCGGACGGCCTGACTCATGAAAAAGGGCAAGCTTTGTTGACAGCTGATTATGGACATCGATTTTTAGGTCTGTTGTTTTTCAAACAAATACCAGTGTAGCCTCATTTAATTTCACAGCACGCGCCTCAAGTCTGGTAGACACGACAACGCTCTACGATCGTGATTATCGCCGACTCAAAGAAAGGTTCAGTATTCAATCATTTTTATTCAGTTCTTCTGAATCTCAGCAAAAAGGAATCACCCAACTATTCGTCCACAGTTCAGACACAATGCGGTCAAGAAAGTAAGTCGTCAGCATCGAAGCTACCCTACAAGGATGACATCCACACTATCCCAATTCACAAACTGAAGTCTTGGGCTGTTGTTTCCTTCAAGCAGGGATCATGTCTTCGGAAGCTTGCAGAGAGGAAACATGCTAGCCACTAGACGGTCCAAGTGTACATAAACTCAAGGTTGGGGGTCACAAACTGTAGATGCTATGCAGAAATACGGCCTGCCCAATCACTTACATCGATTTTGGAAACTTCAATGGCTCGACTCAACAAGACCTACACACGCATTGTCTACTAAACGAACAAACCTGTGTAGTATATCATCGCCGCTGTTCAATTGTTCAATCGCACTATTTGACCGTCGTTCATTCTCAGCCTCAACGCATGCAAAGGGTCAAGACAATCACATCGTCTTGTTATCTGATTGGTCTTCTGAACAAATCTCGCGAACACTCACCGCCGGATGACAGCTTCCAGAGTCTCACTCGCCTATCACCAACTCTGTACTACTCCAGGTCCCTTGGAGAGTTCCCCCACGTTTCTCTGCTGTATATGTGGTTACATTCAACGTCTTTGTCCAATCGAGGCTTGATTATTAGCGGTATACTGGGTGCATTCCTGTTGGACCTTTGTGCCATGATGCGAGGGCCTCATTGCTGCAGGACCGGTGAGACTTGTAGTGCTTCGATTGTGAGACAGCAAGCAGACTCTACTAGTAACGCTTCCTCAGGGTACGGCACGAAAGCTTGGATAATTTGCAACTTCGACTTATCTTCGTAACCTTTTTATCTGGCATGTTCACGGCCGTACCCTGTATTCTATACGCACCAGAACTTCAAGCAACATCGCAATCGTGGCATTAAATATGTCATTCATGATCGTTCTCGAGTTATGAAGTTCATGCTCGACCCTTTCATGTGGCCTCGAGACATGACACTCCTCTTTAACTAACCCATCATGACAGCTCTTGAGTTACTTTTGTAATGTTAACACGGCAGACATAAATCACTGCCCCAATAGCCTTTCCAACCAATTGACATCACTTCCCGACTCCTCCGGCTTGTAGCAAGGAAACAAAAAACATGTTAACTATTTTATCTTTCTCATCCTCTTTACTGTTGATACATAAATACGCCCGTCTTCAACGGGCCACAACGTCGAGGCTGAATCAATCGTTCCACTCGTTCGTTCGTTTCGATGGGGTTTAGCCCATGATCATGCCCTTCATACCAGACATATCACCCTCCTTGGCGGCGATTTCAAAGTAGCCGTAGATAATTCTGCATCGTGTTAGTGTGGGTTCTCAATTTTGGAAGAGTGGTTAAGCTTACGTGACAGCAAGGAGAGTACCGGTACCGGAGCCGAGAGCACCAAGCAGGTCGCTGGTGACAGAGAGAGCACCAATGCAAGCACCACCGAAAGCGGCGGCAGTAGGAATGATGCGCTTAAGCTCCTTGTACATAGACTGGTCACGGTGACCGGCCATAACAAGACCCTGATCCTTGAGCTGCTTGGCAACATCACGAGGGCTGGAGCCGGAAACCTCGATCCAAGTCTTGGAGAAGAGAGCACAAGCACCAAGCATGTAGATGATGTAGGCGCTCATGTGGATAGGGTCGAGAAGAGCGTCCTTCATGCTCTGGGGAGGAGACATGTAGTAAACGAGACCGGAAGCAGCGTGGAGCTGAGAAGAACCATCCTTGGCCTCCCAGACACCGAAAAGACGGACAAGGAGGTTCTCAGAGAAGCGAGAGTAGAGCATCTGGCTGATAAGGAAAACGTTGGAAGAGAGAGCGGACTGCAGCATGATGGGCATGTTGGAGGTGTAGAACAGACGAACGGGGTAAGAACCACGAGCACCACGCTGGCGAGAAGACTTGACGGGGATCTCAACACGGAAACCTTGAAGGTAGATAACAGCGGCGAAGACGGCAATGGTGGCCAGGAGGTTCATGATGTTGGGGAGGTTCTGGCGGTAGAAAGCCTCCTGGAGAGCTCGCTGCTTGTTGGGCCAGGTGAAGAGAAGGTGGAAGAGGGCAATGACAGCACCCTCGAACTCAGGACCACGGCCAGTGTTGATGGTGGTGGGAGAGAAAGCCTTCCACATGATGGACTCGCAGATGTTGGTGGCAATGAAGAGAGAGATACCGCTGCCAAGACCATAGCCCTTCTGGAGCAACTCGTCGAGGAGGATAACAATCATACCGGCAACAACGAGCTGGAGGATCAGGAGGAAGACAATACCAGCACCAAGGTCGGAAGGAGGTCCATAGAGACCGGAGAAGACGTAGACAGTGGCGGTACCGGCGGAGAGGATGAAAGCCAGAAGCTTCTGGGCGGTCTGGTAAAGCTCTCGGTCGGACTTGAGGTCAAGGTTGACGTCGATCATGTGGGTGCCAGCAAGGAGCTGGAAAACCATGCCAGAGGAGATGATGGGGGTGATACCCAACTCCATCAGGGTACCACGGTTACTCGCGATAACCATTCGCAGCCAGTATAGAGGATCCGAGTTGTCGGATGAGACGATACCGTAGAGAGGCATCTGGCTCATGACCAGGAAGATGAGGAGGGTGAGGGCCGTCCACATAAGCTTCTGGTTGAAGGGAATCTTGGTCTCCGGCTGCTGAACCTCAGGGAGGAACGGCACGAACGGTTTGACCAGGTCGAGGAATCGGACTGGGGAAGATCATGGTCAGCTTGAGCTTGATGATTCGGCACCAATTGCATTGCCAATGCGCGCATGTTGTTGAGGTCGCGCGAGCTCAAACTTTGAGCTGTAGAGCTTCGCGACCAACAGAAACAAACGGACAGGAATTGTAACTTACGGGAACTCATGGTGGGCGACGACACTAAAGGGAATGAACAAGAATTGGACTTATCATCCAATGCAGGAGAAAGAAAGAAAAGGAAGATGCTGAGCTTAAAGAGCCCAAGCGATTTGAAGGGTCGATGGGAGAATTAAAGGAGAGCTGGGGGCGGAGGTAGGCGATCTGGCTTCAATGACCCAAAATGTAGATGTGTCCAATATTGGGAGTGGAGTGACACGTGACCTTTCCCCAGCCAGGGGCGAAACAGAGAGAGCTTCCCTGAGCTTCCAGTGGAGGGAGCCTCTAAATAGTGGATTGCTCTTTAGCTGCTCCTGCTAAATTGAACAAAGGGGCACGAGGGGTTTCAGCTTCTGAGACCAATTACATGTAGCGTAACTTTTTGTGCCCCACTCTCGATTTTTCCGCCAAATTGACTCTGCTTGGGTTTGCCTGTTCTGGAACATATTTTAAGATGTCGTTGACTCAACTGTGATAATACTGTCATTTGGATACGGAGGAAGATACTATTGACATAGCTATTTATGGCGCTCTCATCTTAGATGTTTCGCCGCCTGGGTCCTCTACTCAGGCGAAATGTCACTACAATGTCTACAAGAAAACCTCCAACTGCACCTCTTGTGGTTGTGCTAGGATCTACGGGCACGGGCAAGTCTGATGTAAGTCTCTAGCTATACCATGTACATATACTCAAGACTTTCTGACATTGAATAGTTGGCAGTCGAACTTGCAACTCAACTAAATGGCGAAATTATCAACGCTGATGCTATGCAATTATACAACGGCCTACCAATCATCACTAACAAAATTACAGCTGAGGAGCAACGTGGTATTCCTCACCATCTTCTTGGTCATATATCCCTAGATGAGCAGCCATGGGATGTTGACGACTTTAAGCGAGAAGCTACTCGCACGATAAGAGAGATTCGCGAACGAGGCCGATTGCCCATTCTTGTTGGCGGATCACAGTATTATGTCGACCCGATCCTCTTCAAAGAGGTTATTCTGGACGACCTAGAGCTGGACACCACTAAATCCTTTCCCATCCTACAGGAATCGGCCGAAGTTATGCTTCATGAGCTCCGAAAGGTTGACCCCGTCATGGCCGAAAGGTGGCACCCTAAGGATCGTCGGAAAATCCAACGTTCTTTGGAGATTTACTTGAGAAGCGGCAAGCGGGCATCCGAGTATTATGCCGAACAACAGGCTCGCAAAGAAGCTGCGCAAAAAGATGCCAACAAGGAACCTTGGGAGAACCTGTTGTTCTGGGTCTACTCTGAGCGAGAGGTATTGCGGGAGCGTCTGGATAAGCGAGTTGACAAGATGCAAACGAGTGGACTCATGGATGAAGTACGAGAGCTTTACGATTTCAAGCACAAGAAAGAAGCAGAGGGCCAAAAACTCGATATGACAAAGGGCATATGGCAGTCGATTGGCTACAAGCAATTCGAACCGTACTTGCTTGCCATCGACGAAGGGCGAGAAGCTGCCGAGCTTGAGAAATTAAAGAGTGCCGGACTTGATAAAATGAAGGCGGCAACAAGGCAATACGCCAGCTACCAAACTCGCTGGATCAGACTCAAGCAGATCCCGCGGATACACGAGGTTGGTCCAGAAGCCATGGGAAACATGTATCTCCTTGACAGCACCGACGTTGCTGCATATGGTAGAAATGTGGTTGAGCCTGCTGTGCAGCTGGCACAGCAGTTCCTTCGGGGAGAAGAACGTCCCCGGCCGACAGAGATATCTGCACTTGCTCAAGAGGTTCTTACACAAGTTGGCAATCCTCCTCCTAAAGCGACACCGTGCAAACGCGTTTGCGAAATTTGTCACACAACATTATTGACCGAGGAGGCCTGGCAACAGCATCTGAGGAGTTCAACTCATAGGCGTGTTGTTCGCAGGAAGGCGAGGACAGCTCTTGTGCCGGTGGAACAAAAAAAGGAAAAGACGGAGAAGACTCAAGAGGATGAGGCAGACTCTGGTCCAGAGCTGGGATCCATGTTCTCGGAATAATGAAATACTTCAAGTATCGAATGGACTGTCTTGAATTCCTTCCAATTCGTTAAACAAAATGATCGCCCTGATGCACCTCGACAATGGTGATGTTCAAGAAATCGGCAGCCAACTTGATTCCTGATTCATTGCATGCTACCATGTTGTATGGAGCGATCAGTAATGTCGAGTGTGCTCATGACCAGTTGAGACATGACAGTGACTACAGATAAGCCGTTGATCCGAGTCTCGACTATGGGCCTTCGGCATTTCACAATTCAAGCAACTACTGCAGAACTATGTCACGTAGTAGAAATACTAGGCGTTTTAGTGATCGGCAGATTCGGCCATACCCGTGCGTCGGGGTTGACTCATATCCCGATCTTCTATCAAGAGTATATGATGTGTTGATGATAAAAGGTATTCGGCATGCAGGGATGTCCAGGTCTCGGTGATTTTCTTAGCTAGACGAGGGAAAGTTCACGGTCCCCGATGAAGTCATTAAGAGCTTGCGGAGAAGTGCTCGAGCTTGAAAGTTGGAAATAGACGTTTATCTGGCGTAAACTTGGCTTGCATAAAGCCACACACGTGTAGTTTAAGCGGCTTAACCTCCCGAAGCTTCCGAGCTTTACGAAAAATCCAGACGTTAGTGTTGACTAACTGTTATTCTTGATCTTCAGCATAAACTTAGTCGATTATTAACAACTATCGTTGGTGCACGTATTCGTTTAGACAGGGCTACAATTAGCTCTCGGGTATCGTTAACACATGATTAACCTGATAGTTTCTAAGAATTAAGTTATTCACGTTGGCCCGTTGCGGCGGACTTGAATGCCAAAGTCCGCCGCTATTCAAAGAGGCGGCTCGCTCTCGGGCCCGAGCCCGCGTAATTGGTCCATTCGTACGGCGTCTACAGCTGATTTTTAATCCGTGTGAAACTTTGAACTAGGCAATTACATATTGCCCTTGAACCTGATCGATTGAGGCCAGGTATGTAATAGTGGTGCTGGAACTAGGAATCAGGGCAACAATATATCTGCCTAACAAAGCCCTAGTCAATTCACTTTTATGACAAGTAAAGACTTCGTCCTTCTTATACCCCTGAACCACAGCTGATACGGGATTCGCGGGTTCCGATATGCGGGTTTAAGCATTCCTATCCCCATTCATAACATTTTATGCAGCGGCTCAGTTGACGACGTCCATTACTGATTGAAGAAGCCCCGAAAGAACCCTACAGCAGCACGAAGAAAGCCCCTGGGTTACCTCCTGGCTCTCGCCTTGCCCCTAAAAAGTGTCCAGTCGGCTCTTGGTTGTACCGGTACACTCCGGATCTTACGGGCTAGTCAGCTGCTGCTTATCACTTTCGTCAGTTTTATAGTCCACTTCTTTTTACTTACAACTCTGTTTGTATTCCCTTATCAACTTTGTTTCGTCCTCAGTATTATCTGATCTGATCTGATCTGATCCTTTGAGCTGTATTTGCCAAACTCTGTGCCCCTCCCCCTCACCTGACCCCGGCGTGGCAGGAGCGGGCTTTCAAAAAGACCCCAGTTTCCGCTTGCGTTACTGAGCCTGTAACTTTTTACTCCAACGTTAGGTGGAGCTTACATTGGCGTCATAGGATTAATTTACTCGACCCTCGCTCACCTTCAAATCTCGACACCTGAATCGAGCTGAACTGAGCTGCTGGTTATGTGAGAATTTTCTTTCTTCGGATATGTCAAATCATACCGCGTCCGGTCCGGGTTCGGCGTCTCACAGGGCGCCCCGAGTCTTGGCCTGTGTCTTGTGTCAACACCGAAAGATCAAATGCGATCGAAACACGCCCTGTTCGAATTGCGTCAAGGTGCGTTGACCCATATCACTATATATATATATAGTGCCTGTATTATGGCGCTTCAAATCCTTCGTCGGTACATAGGATTCGCGGCTGACTTTTCAAGGCCAACGTCACATGCACTCCAAGTACCCCAGCTCCTGCCAGGAAGCGTCGGAGACCAAATCAGGATCTTCAAGAACGTCTGGCGAGATGTGAGCAATTGTTAAAACAGTATGCTGATGGCTCTGTGCCATCGCCAGCTACCATGACACATTCGCCCGCTACCAATGGTTCCATGCAGGATACGTACCCTGCTACGCCAACCAACATTGATGGTCAAACCAAGTGGAAGCCAACAGGAAAGATGGTTAGAGAAGAGGGTGGTGTGCGCTTCATGGACAGTTACCTTTGGGCGAATATCCATGATGAGGTGAGAATGACTGACTGCGACTGACCACCGAAGAAACTAACAATGAATCAAGCTCCAAGCCATGAGGGAGATTGTCGATACCGATGATCCAGAAGAAGCCAGCGTCATGGGCTCCGAGGACTTGAGTCCGGATTACGATATCGATCTCTTAATCCCATCAGACGCCTCGAACCGATCTATCGAGGATCACCAACCTGATCCAGTTCACATCTTTAGACTCTGGCAATTGTTTGTTGATCGCGTCAACCCTTTGACCAAGATCATCCATGTTCCGTCTGTCCAACCCTTTGCTTTGGAGATGGCTACCGACGTGAACAAGATTCCGCTCAACTACCAGGCTCTGATGTTTGCCATCTTTACCATGGCGACAGTCTCTCTGTCCGAAACCGAATGTCTTCAGATGCTGGGAACAACCCGCGATCAAGCTTTACGACGATATACCATTGGGACTAAATTGGCACTGACAAAGTTTAACTTTCTTAAAAACTACGATATGGTGGCTCTTCAGGCTCTGCTGCTCTATTTGGTAAGATTTGTCGATGTATTATACGTAACGTTGACTGACTGGCGCATAGTTGTCTCTTCAAAACCGATATGACCGTCATGCTGCATGGATTCTAAGTGGCATGGTTGTGAGAATTGCCCAGAAGATGGGTTACCATCGTGACGGCGACTATTTAGGACTCAACGCTTTCGAGACGGAGATGCGACGGCGTATGTGGTGGCAGATCATCCTACAAGACGCAAAGAATGCTCTGGTCTCTGGATTGAGTCATTCACTTCTCCCAAGCAGTTGGGATACCAAGATGCCGCAAAACGTAAACGATGCCGATTTATTTCCTGGATCAGTCGAACCCATCCAACCTCGCGAAGGCCCGACAGAGATGGCATTTTGTCTGATCGGCTATCAGATTGCAAAGTTTCTGGTCAACGCTGAATCTCTCCATGGCCACCCTGGTTTGGAAGCCGCCATTATGGATGATCTTGAAGGTCAAGACCCTTCGAACGTTCCGAGCATCCAAGAGTACAGAGAGCTGGTAGACACGCTGGAACATAATCTATTGGAGGTGGAAGCTCGCTATATCGACCCGACCGCTGGAAACGTTCACATTGCCGCCCTCAGCATCCGTCCAATGATCTGCAGCAAGATGAGGGAGATATTGGTGCCTATGAGAGAACAGCCCGAGTGGCAGACTGGGGAAATTCGCGACAAAAAAGACAACCTCTTCAAGATCGTCTTGATGAACAACGAACACAGTACCGATGCTTACGGCATCATGGACGAGACGGGATTCCTTTGGTTCCTCAAATTCCATTTCCAGGTCGACGTCTTTGCCGTCATGACGAAACAGCTTTGCCAACGACCGAGAGGCTCCCTAGCCGCTCGCGCTTGGAACATGGTCGAGAAGATCTATCATTACCACCCTGAACTCCTCGACATGACTCACAAGACCAACTATATCCAGGCTCAAACGGTGTTGAAGGCTTGGAACAACCGCGAACAAGCACACAGAGAAGATGGCCAGATTTTAGAAACACCAAACTTCATCTATCGCATACGAGACGTTGTAAAGAGCGAGAACCGAACTCCTGAACCTTCGCCACAGCAGCCCATCACACATACCCCTGTGAATGCTACTCAGATGACAGACCTTGATCCTTTCCTGGGCAACTACTTGGATGTCTCGACTCTTAATTGGGATATGTGGGGATCCATGACACAACCGCCACCACCACAGCAAGCTCAACTACCGATCCAATTATATGGCAACTTTCCTATGGGCAACATGGGTTAGTGTTAACAGTCAGGACGAAAATTGGTAAGAGCATGGTACGAACGAATCTCTAAGGAGTAGCGTGCATTTTGGGACACAATAGAACGGCGCTGGTTGATTTACGGATTTGGATTACCGATGGAATTGTTTTACAGTGTACCAATAAATTTATCATTGAAACATGCGTTCACGGATGAGAGTGATCTGGTGGGATTTTTTTGAGTGACTTTATTGAGGCTCAGTTGATTCGGGTGAGTACTTTCACCACTTTAACATCCTTTGTTGGATGTCTATCACTCCTCATCATTCCTCTCCTATTCCCCCATTGCAGTATCAGCCACAGCCTGGCCTATACTTTGATGACTGCTGAACTAGCATCTAGTCGGCATCGTTACGAGGGTGCTCACGGCCAGGCACAGACTGGAGCGGAATGGTGTTTCGCTCAAGGCTGGTCTCGCGACGTCGCTGGAAAAAAGGCAGACGACAGCCAGAGTCACTCTCGCGACGAACGGCGTCAGAGTAGATCTCAACGCGACGGGTCGGAGCGCTGCCATCGAAAGGAAGGACGGCGAGGTTCTCACGAGCTAGGTTCTGACGGGCGTGGTTGTCGCTGACAGGGGCGATGTCGACACCAGTGTCGTTGCGGCTGGGCTTCCAGGTGCAGTACACCACGCCGGCGAGAAAAACGATGAATATCATGGCGCTGATACAGACAATGAGAACGTTCATGTCCGTGGTGTTGATTCGAGGGTAGAGGTGAGAGACAGACATGTCTGCGGTTGTTTGCTGAAGCATGTTAGTGATGATAGGGGTTAGACATGGGCAGTATGTACCAAGGTGCGTCGTTCTGTGTTCTTCTGAAAGATCTCTTCGAGGACCTGCTCGATATCTCACGATGAGGATGAGTTGTGGTCAAGGAGAGGACTTAAGAGACCGATTGGTTGGTTATATATCCTTTCCATGATGGCAAACGCTGTGTTTAACTAGACACATCGTTTACAGAAGTGTTGCGATGAAGAGTGAGCAAACGAACAGGATACAGCACTCAGTATGGGATAGTTTCAAGGTGGAGTTGGATTACAGGTAGGAAACATGCACAAACGAAAAGACGACAGTCGTTCGTTCGAGTTACTGGCACTAGCACGGCGAATCAACAAACGGAAACATTCGACGAAGCACTTGCATCTTCACTGTCAGATTTATCGATTTATTTGTGATTGAACTAATACATCCTTCAGCGCAATAATCCCTTCAAACCGCCTCGCAAATATTCAGTCTCCTGTGCTCATCAATCACCCTCCCGATCGCCGCATCCTTCTTCGCCCGTTCCCTAGCCGCCTTTTTCTCCTCTCTCTTCTGCTGCCAGTGTGCCAGCCCCTGGAAACAGATGCAGGGAAAGATGAACACCATGAATGCAAAGACGATCCCGAGAGTCATGCCGATAATGGCGATTTTGTCAGAGTGTGAGCCGTGTTCAGAGGTGGAAGTAAAGGTTGCACTGGCTGAAGCGACAACGGAAGAGCTGATGAGCGTTGTGAGAGTAGTAGGGGAAGACATCTTTTTTTCTTTTTTTCTTATGAAATCTCAAAGTAGATGTCGTGAGTGTTTGTTTTGATTTTGTTGAGGAGGAGAAATTTGGGGAGTGAATGAGGAGTTATAATGATTTTACGGGAGTGTTTGTGCAGCTGGCGAACAGGTGAACACAGCTGCAGTGCAGTACAGGAGCCAAGTTTATGTGCAAAACAAACCATTGTTTGGGCACAGAATACTGAACAGTATATTCGCAGAGAATAAAAAGGGTCTACAGCATTGTTCGTATAGTTCTGATGTCTATACATTGATTGGTTTATCTAACTTTACCACACTTTGTAGGCATGAGAACAATACACAACAAGTACGTTTTTGCAAATCCAAGGACCAATGTGAGAAACGGATGGTTCATTTGGGATTATTTGTTTCTCGTTTTCGTTTCTCGTTGCATAATTGCTGCGCTTTGGAGAGCGCGAGTACAAGACTCAGGGGTGAACAACATTTGACTACATAGCCGTACTAATGTAGAACATGACTGTAATTGTTCTCCTTCAAGACAATGCTACGAGAACAAACGAAATGCTCTTTTAGTCGATTGTGACAGTCGTGTTTGCAAAGGAATTAACTGTTGAGGCCCGCGTGAGATGTGCGCTATTATGAAAGGTGTGAATAGCCTCAAACTCATTGCTAGTCTAATACCAAACCTTCATGGCGAAGAGGGTAGTTGACGGAAGGATCAACCTATAGGGTAAATCCAATCACTGTTCAATCTGCACCACCCTCCAAGGCTGAAACTGCAAGAACTTGGGAGGCATGGCTCAACAGCACTTAGTCACTGGCGAACAGTAATGCAAGGCTTGCAGGGCAGTGCCAAGTCACACATGCAAAATGACATCAAACCAGAGCTCCCACGCTGTGCGCTAAGTCTGCTTGGCTACAGCATTATATATAACAGTACTTCAAGCGAAAGAATGTAGATCTCAAAAATGAAACGACACCTAGACGGGATAGCTAGGTGTCGAGATTAACGACGGATCCAATTTCCCAATATTCTTCTAAGAACTGTCCTCGAGTCCAAAGACCCTGTCAACAATGCTGTCCACTCTCTACACTAGACAGCGTGCGACGAACGTTCTTGCTATCTGAAGAAGAAAGGGAAAAAGAGAATTCACATGCAGCGGAAAATTTCAAGACAATAAACCTCAGCTATGCTTAGTCATTTTACGAGACACGTGATATGTGGATCACGTGTGTCCCGAGATGAGGAATTGATAGCTTCCTATTGGTCGTGTGGACCGAGAAGCCGAGAGAGTCCGTTCCGATACTCGAGAATAGGAAGCCATCATCATTGATTCTCTGTACGCCCTACTTGGAGTAACGACGCCGACAATATCGTTGGACGAACCTTGGACGAACCTCCCTCTCACTCGAATCCGAACAAATAATCCTCGCCACGATGCTCGCTCAACGTGTTGGTGTCAACGCCCTCCGCTCAGGTATAGCGCATAAGTGAATAACCTCAAGTACCTACGGATCGCTAACGGGTTCTATGTAGGTGCGGCCAAGCCTTTCTTTGCTCAGAACATCTCCAAGAGTGCTCTGGCTGCTGGCATCTCTACCTCTTCTCCTAACCGGTACGTTACACGAGCACAATTGAGCTTCATTGTCTAATCTGCGTAGCGCTACTGGTTCCGTCAAGGTCTCTCAAGAGGACGGCCACCAGATCCTCGTTAACCAGCGCCTCAACCGACCCGTCTCTCCCCATCTGGCCATCTACAAGCTCGAGCAGACATGGTTCGGTAGCTCTGCCTGGAACCGTATCACCGGCTCTACTCTCTCCGTCACTCTATACGGCTTCTCCATTGCCTACCTCGCCGCTCCCCTCGTCGGTCTCCACCTCGAGAGCTTGAGCATCGCTAGCTTCGTCGCCGGTCTTCCCCTCGCTGTCAAGGGTGGTCTCAAGTTCACTCTCGGTTTCCCCTTTGTCTACCATTCCATCAGCGGTGTCAAGCACCTTCTCTACGACGCCGGCAAGGGTTTCGCCAAGTCAACCATTGTTTCGGCTGACAAGTACATCTGGGCTGCTAGCGTTCTCGGCGCTATTGGTCTGGTTGCTTTCCTGTAAGATACCAAATATCGAAAATAGAAGAGCGGGATAGAGGGAAACAAGCAACATGCGCAGTGGACGATACAAGTTGCAAGGGATATAGGGAAGGAGTATGGACGAGATGAAACTCGTGTATGAGTATTTAGCCGAAAGGCATCTGACTTTAAGCAAACAAATTTTATTATCTGTACACAAGCGCCTTGAAATGCTGGGCTTGATTCTAACCAATATCGTCGTGAGGTATTTCGCGACCCAAACGCCGTTCGCCTGCCATGATAGTTTTCATTTCTACTCCAAATTTCGGGCATCCAGGATTGTACGTATCAACCTCCGGTTACCGGAGGAGGCAATCTTCTCTCCAATGATGGGTCCAATGAACTCCTTCAGCTCAGAAACTTCGCCCTCCGCACTGGTTGTACCGTTGATGCCGTTGGTGTCTGAGCTGACATGATCGGCCAGCGACGCGACAGCCTGCACTATGCCCTGAACCAGCATCTCGTAATCCATTGTGCCCTCCGCTTTTTCTTTGAGAGGTTGGAGGATGCCTGAATCGAAAGTCTTGAGGTTGCGCAGGACCAGAACGCGAATAGCTTCTGGGCCACCCGCTTCGAGTAGACCATGAATGGCACCATAGAGGACTGCGGGAGGCTTAGTAGGATCGAGGAAGTATTTAAGACATGTTCGCGTAAGTTTGGGTCGAAGAAGTGTGTTCGAGGCCGAGTATTTGCGTGCGATTTGTCCAACCAAAGATGCTGCAAGCTGTCGTAGGTCGTATTGCTCCTTTAGAGCGTCGGTACCCTCTTCAGTGCCCAATTTTCTCGCCATCAGACAAGTCAGGGCGGGTGCCGAAAGTGGACTGGCGTAGGGGTCAAGGAAAAGACTCTTGTTCTCGATCAGGGCATTTGTCAATTCCATCATTTGCTTGAGAGTGAAGGTATCGTCAAGATGATGTGTCACTCGATCCATGATGAATGTGATGAAGTACGGGATAAGCTGATGGAGACCAGGGTCATCTCTCACGGAACCCAGAGCAGCCTGTCGAAGGCGCACCACTTCTTCGTCGGGGTTGTCGTCGAGAACAGCCGCCTGGATTTTATCGAAGTAGAGTATAAGCTCCTTGCTCACAATGTGCTTAACAGAGGGCTTCATGGAAACGTTGTCATTGCCTGCGAGGGCAGATAGTGCGGGATTGGCACCAGGTCCCTTGGGAAGAAGTTCTTGCGATCGAGACTCGGACGTCGTCGGGTTTTGAGGGATGGAGGGCTGGACTCCTTCGATGGCGAGCCAGTGCGCTGAGAACTAGTCAGTAGGATTCAATATGGACAAGACAAGGATATTACCTGTAAATCCCATGTCGCGCGGTACTTTGGGTAGAGGCGCATTGATGAGCTTCTCGAAATCGACTTCCTCATCTTCGATATAGAAAAGCGGTTGACCAGGACCAAGACTGGCCTCTCCGTATCGCAGCGGACGCGTAGAATCGTAGCCGTAGAGGGGTTCGACGTCGAGAGCCTTGAGCGCGAGCGAGATGTCGTTGACAGTAAGGGTTGTTCGACGCGAGGCGCGCATGAATCGTAAAGCTTCAACAATGACCTGACCGACGCGGTATTCAACGTCCTGGGTTAAGCACTTGAGGGCCTCTTCGTTGAGCGAGCTGATGCCGACCGACTCTGCAACATCCTTGACATTATCAGGATTCCAGAGAAGCTTGGGAGTTTCAGCAGCCATGGCGCTAATGGGCTGCGCAATTCGGCGCTTGAATTCGAGGGTGTGATCAGTGAAGATAGGAAGACCAAGTTCGGCCTGACCTTGGAGAGAGGGAATAGTAATGTTTAGTTAGATGTGTGGATGCGTGAAGCTTGACGAGGCTGAGATGCAGATGTGGATTTGCGGTTGAGGTGTGGCTTTGTCTGGGGTAAGCGCCACATTTATAATTGGACGCTCAGTACCGGGCTCTCAAGTTTCAACCTTTAACAAACACAACCACTTCTGGTGGAAAAAGCAGAAGCAGACTGCTTAGCAGTGCCTTTGTATTGTTCGATAATAAGTTTCATCTTGAGGCCCTGCATTTCATGTAACGCAACTATGCGTCTAGCGAAAAAGTTAGACTTCGGTCTTAGACTTCAAGAATCGCAACACAAAACCTTCAACACCCCCTTTTCAGAGCCTCGATATTGGACCAAAATATCAAGGTTTTATGTCAGTTGGAATACCCAAATTTCGCTATCTCCAAGATTAAAAAACAACATGGGAGGAAAAAAGGCTACAAGAGTGTCAAAGCCTAATCTTGACTTAGTCCGTCACTCTGCAGCTAGGAGTCATAGTTCTATCGAGTTCACGAAGCAACCTTATTCTCACGCATACAAAAGCGCCACTTAGCAGCTAGCCGCAGTCTCTTATTCCTTCAAGGTTTGTCTAGAATCACCAAATTGATATTTGAGATACTGTAGGCTCGGCGCAAAGTGTAAGCTTTCATTGGCATCGGTTGTGATATTAGCCACCATCAATTAAACATTGAGTACAGAGAATATGTTAATGAAGAGCTGTAAGCTATAACAGTACATACAGTATTTCCCCATGCTATCAGAACTCATGTGCGATTGGTATCACGGGAGTCATACAATGACCATCAAACATCGATCCAAGATGCACACTTTAACATTGACGAACTCAGATACCCTCTCAACCCCGTACACTCTCAAAGTTAGGCCGCGAAATTCTGTACGTAACCCTCGCTCCCTTCAGTTCACGACCTCGGCGAAGTACCGAAACCTCCATTTGAAAGCCATCCCATTTGAAGTCAAGGTCAATTCCCGTCTTGGAACCCGCTGAAGGCAAATGGACTGTGCAGAAGAACTTTTTTCGCAAATCTTCTTTTGATTTGCAGTAAATTTCGATTTTGGGTCCCAGATTGCCCACAATGTTTGTCGGTATGGCTTCTGATGGCAGACGTCTTCGGTTTTGATCGACTGCAGACAATTCGCTATCCTGTTGAAGACAAATTCAGTAGGAATTGGCAGGGCAAAAAATGATGCCTTACTTCGCTCACAAGCCATATGATCTCCCTTCTAAGATATGAATATATGCCATAACTGGCATGCACGACACGAGAAGTCACATATGACCAATCGTGCCCATCATATCCTCCCGAATTTCGCCAGAACAATTGAAGCCCTCGGTGAACAGCTCCTCGAGCTGTCGCAGTGCATCTATACAGATCGCAATCAGTTGAAGTTTCTATCAGAAACCAGGGGAATGATGTTACCCTTGGTCGCCTGGAGGGCAGTGAAAAGCAGCAGATGGAACGAGCTCGAGTACAGCCTGCTTGATTCGAGTTTGAACATAGGGGCTATGACCAAAACCACCGGCTATAATGACATGCTGATATCTCTTTTCAAAACGTGTTCAGGTGATACAGAAGAACGACTCACTAGCTCAGCTACGTTTACGCAGTTAACATGATTGAGTATACTCTCGACTTGTGATCTAACAAGATTGGTAATCTTGTCAACAACGGGGTCAAAGACTAGCCCAAGTTCAAATCTAACATCTCCAAATTAGCAGGCGCTCCTGAAGAAAAAAAAAGATACAGACTAACGCGCTGAACGGAATAGTCTGCTCCGTATCACAACCATTTAAATCGGGAACGGGAAATGTCAATTCAAGACGATCGCCACAAAAGTTGGTCTTCATATTCATTTCCCAGTGATAACGGGCGAATTCACGAAGGCGTTGTCCCGTAAAATGAGTCGCGAAATCGGGGCAGCTCTTCTCTATCTGAGAAGGCTCACGAAGGCGTTGTCCATCAAAGCTGGACCAGCAAAAACACCCCCCCCCTCGGGTGATTTGTTTCATATCAAGGAGTTCAACTGAGGATATCTTGTAGGCGATAGACTCCTTGTGAGGTGATGAGTATCGGTACCGCTAAGATTTGAACTACTCACCGTGATGAAGTTGCCGCAGTCGCAAACGATAACTGTATCTCGACTTTTGAGGATTGGTGGCTGGAAGTTTTAGAATTGCACTGGACTAAGGCATACGCATTGCGAAAGACTCGACTTACCACCCTACCCTGCTGTGTGCTCATGTCCAATATCAAGGCAATGGAAGCGGCCTCTATATTTGGAATGAACTTGGGCATCAAATTAACCTTATCTGAGAGGATATCTGCTTCCTGGATGGCATAAAGCAGAAATTGAGGCGCATAGGAGGGCCAAATACCTGGAACTGCTATGACAAGTTCATACTTGAAATTGTACTTAGAGCCTCTAAAGATTGCATGAAAGTCGGACCAGAGAAGATTCAGATACTCTGTTATGACCCCGTCTTCCGAGAGACGTAGAGTTTCGCAGAGGGCCTTTGTTTCCGTGAATGTGTGTGAGTGAAAGACATCGCTGGGCAAATCTCCGTCAAAAAGCAGAGACACCTCAAAGCACTCCAGGAAGCGGTCTTTCCAGTGTTCGGTCAGGATCCCGGCGTCGATTCTTGATGCGGAGACGCTAGGGAAGTTTTCGATACCGAGGCGGCTTTCAGGGATAGTCTGACGATGAGGATAGAATGGTGGTGCATACGATGGTGCATACGAGATACCAGAGGAGCTGCAGTATAGCGTAAGCAGGAAGAGTACAAGTATATCTTGGATAATGTTTCAAGACTTACATGGTGCTGAGGCCAATGCATGCTGAGGCCAATGCATACAATTCAAGTGTCAGAGATACGGCGACTCAAAGCACAAGACCGATAAGCCACTTGCTTATGAGGCCCCTCCGTCGCGTTGTGCAATCCGGCCATGGTTGAGGTATAGGGCCGGAAATCTTTGAAGTCCGAGATACTGAATCAGATGTGGTGAGATGATGAATTTCTTAAACAGCGAGACCATCCTTATAATATTGAAAGTATTCCGATTCTTTGATGACTAAATTAACAGTTTGGATAACGGAACCAGAGCTTCAATTTGATATGTTTGTTAAGCGGGCCAACGCAGCATTCGGATGCATTTTGTCACGGAATCCATGCCGCAAGCCATATAAAAGGCCAATGACGACACAATGAAAGAGAAGCAAATCAGGATTAATCTGTCGTGAAACGATTTCTTTGAAACGCATATGCAGAGAGCCTGGTATATCTCTTTGACCGCTTTCTTGTTTGCCCTGGAACGATAACTTGGCTTATACTCACTAGGCTGTCTTTCTTACTAATATTAATGAAGACCTGGATGCTTGTGGATGAATAGTGAAGCCTGGATCAAGCAGTCAACAAGAAACTGTCCTAGTAGGCATTTCCGCTGATCCAGACCTTGTTATCGAAAGACATCTCCAACCAGCGCGATTGGGCTGTATTGGTCTTGTATCGGTGGGTTGCCGACGCAATGACCACTGAAAGCGCGAGAGACGAAATCAGTGCTCTGTTTGTGCTATTATGATCCGACTTCTTAGGCTGTTTGGTCGTGTACTCTGAAGCTTGGTGGTGAGTGTTTCTGTTACTAGCCACAGGGATAGGGCAAGACATGTTGACACGAATCTCAAATTTGAGAGAGATGCACCTGAGAGATAGGGAAGTAGCCAGGATTGGAATACAAGCTTGAAAGCCATTTTTTCAAACCACCTCTTAACACGAACCCCCAAAATTGCGAAATGAAGCTGGTGATGCGCCCACTTTCACCAAAATTTGGTGTTGATGAACCAGGTGGGGCAATCTTATCGATTGACACACGTGACCTTCAGAAAATGTTCGCGATCCAGCTTCGGTAGTCATCGTAATGAGCATTGAGTTGCCAGTCAAGACCCTCGCCCTCCGGTCCAATTCAATCCCATTCCTCACCATGGCTCTCCAATCTTGCCGCTCTGGCCTTTTACGGAGCCGACAAGTCGCCCGCACACTCATGCCATGTGTGCGCACATACGCCACCGACTCGACACCCGAATCCTTCAAATCCGAAAACCCATCTTCCTCCGCTCCCATCCCACGATGGAGTCAGACACCCCCCGCCATGAAGGCACCTATACAACTCGACTTTGCCAAGGACCCTAAGAATAAGGTCTGGAGTGTCAACAACGATCCCAAAAGGTTGGATGAGGTGTATGAGCGACTACTGGGACCAGGCGGCAGCAAGCTTCTGCCGGAGGAGGTTAAGTGGTTGGCTGTTACGCATAAGAGTTTCGATCAGGGAAGGAGAGGATTCAATGATCGATTGGCGCTTCTCGGTAGGCTGGACAAATACGACTGGAAAGGGTAATGCTGACCCCTGTAGGACGAATGACCCTCATCATGGAGACGACAAAGTCAATTGTCGCCAAGGAGCCCATGAGTGAACCAAAAAAAGACAAATACAACCGCGAGCCATTCAGACATCCCAACTTGATGTCAGTGGACAACCTGACTACCCAAGGAGCTAAGGATATTGCTGGCAAGACAAATCTGTCTGCCCTAGCAGCTGATGTGGGCTTGATTGACGTTGTGAGGTGGAAGCCTCGAAAGGTATGGACGAAAACTCTGGGGATGATATCTATCTAACATGCAACAGGTCCAAAAACTCAAGCAATCCGGTGTTGATGTTGTGCTGAATGGTGCAATTCTGGCTATTATTGGAGCCATCACCCTGCAACATGGAGGTGTAGTGGCATCACAGGTGATTAGGGAGCGAATCTTGTCAAGACTACAGGAAGAATAAAATCATAGCGTGGGTTAATCTGTATCATATCTGTACAATTTACGAAGGAAGAGACTTGGATCTGTACAAAATGTGAGGTTGTCCCTGTATGAACTTGTAAAACACTCAAGCTATTCATTGATCTATCTATGGCTGGATTAAAACTATAGGGGTATTGACGTCGGGCATTAATGTTCATTGCAACAGGGGCGTTTCCTCATTAGCTGACTCTGCATTTCCGTCAGCCTCTTCATTATCCTGATGAACGAGCTTCTCTCGGTACATCCATCCAACACAAGTTCCTGCGCCTGGTCCAACCACAAGAGAAGTGACAATTGTGGTCAACGGGACTCTCCATCCAACTTCGACCAACATCCAGTATAGGACAGTCCAGAAGATGAATTGTGTATCAACTTCAATAAAGGCAATAGTCGACCTGGTCATTTCCTTGCGATCATCGGGCTGAGTTAGACTCCAGATAAACAAGGCATGGGCCAAAATTGAGCAAACAACGGGCAGCAAATAGACAAACAATAACGATCGTCGGTTTGATGCGAGGTGAACGTTTGTAGGGGTGACAAATCTGATGACGGCGACAACTTTGCGAATTATCTGACGGATGATTGTCACATAGATCGGGAAGAAGAGCCACACTCCGACAGTAGCTGGAGTCGTCTTGACGAGCATCAAGATTGATGGTAGGAAATAGCCAATAGCTACACTGATAGGAATAGCCACAAGCTCACTATCAGGAAGATGACGGCTCGTGAAAATCTGATCGACGTCGCCATGCCCGTCGTCTCGCTCTCGAGCATCCAAAACACTCCTCGCGCGGTGCAGAAAAGCAGGGATAATAACAAGTTCCCATACAACAGCACCACCGACAAGATCAAACACAAGCCACGGCCCCGTAGGATACGCGATGAGCACGTTCGGCGCGTTGCATATGCGTGCCGCCTCAACAGTGCTCACCGTCAAAAGGCCGCCGAGAAATGATAGGACAACAGCCATGACAGCGGTACTGCGCAGGGAATCAAGCGCGGCGCGGAAGAAGCTGATGACATAGCATAGAGGCGTCCCGATGGCTGGAATCCGACTGACGCCTGGAATACGCGCGTGAGAATGGCATTGCGACCAGAGAAGCGCGGCGTTCACGTCGGAGTGAAGAAAGAGAACGACGATGGTAGCTATAGCGAGTAGGATTGGTGGTATGATGAGGGAGCGGTACGAGAAGTGATGAATAGGGGCCTTCCGCGGCATGATGGAGGAATTTGGTTACTCTTGATAATGAAAGGTTAGAGTGATGAAGGGAATAGAGTTAAAAAGAGAGTTTTATTTCTTTATTCTGAGTAGGCTTATTTGAGAAACATTTGGTGTCATGTGGTAAAATTGAAGAGGTACTCGTGATTATATCCAAGCCCAATCTTGGTGTTGGGAGATCCACACCACTAACACCAGCGTTAAGCCAGGAATGGAATTATCGTCTTATTTAATGTCCTTCACCAGATTACCAATGCGCGATGTTTTCCATGTTTTCATGGTGCTTTCTAAAGAATTATGAGTTTGATTATGATCATATAGGACATCGGCTGTGGACCTCCTATATAAAAATGATAGTGGGATAGCGAAGGATATGGCCTCATGTAACACGTGCACGGCAGAGCCAATAGGAGAGAGGACCCTCGGAAATAGCACCCGGTTCTTGCGTCCAGCCGGTCTTATGTTGTTGTAGCTAGGATTGGTATTAGCAACAGAGACTCGGCGCCGAGGCAGATTGACTGACTGAGGCTTGGTATTTTGGTACTCGGTGGTCCATTCAAGAGTGTTTCTTAGGCTGAAGCAGAAGTGGGCTGCGTAGCAGTCTCGCAGTGCTTTTTCATTGTGTGAGAATAAGGCTGCTCTCTACCCTATGTCGTGGTATTTCAACTATATGTATAGCGAGGGAAGTGTTAGACTTCAGAAATCGTACCCCAGCCCATCAATAAGCTTATGTAGCCATAACTGGGGATTCGACATTAAGCATCAAAGTACATGACTGAAACTCTGAATTTAAATGTCATAAAGACTGCTTACGACTCTTGATTCTTAGTAGTCATGCTCTCTAATGCCCGATAATCAAACAGTAGTATCTGTGTTCAGACGTGCATGTTAAAGAGTCTATATTTGGTCGAGGCTAGAAAATAGGGATCTTCAACGAAGCTGTGCAATGACTGTATTACCTCTTTCGGCCGAGAACTGAGTGCAGGAGGTCCCGAACACAAATAGTCAATGGAGCGGCAAAGAAAGAGACTTGCTGTCTGTCTAGCCCTCGACTAATTCGCAATAAGAGGACTCGAAGGTCTTTGCTTCACTCTTTGTGATAAGAGTTCAAGGCTGGCTTCCATGGAAAGACCTGCTGTTTCATGTTCTACAACAATTAAAACCCCCTCTTTTACTTGTGTAAGGCTAGTATAACGTGGCGATGAAACTGGATTATTGTGCACAAACATATCACAAGTCCCGTATGTGGTCGAGTCCTACCTGTGGGACTACAGCTTGTTCTCTGTAATTTCGAATGATATTACGACAAACGTATGACTTCGGAAACATGCATATCAACAAAGTCTCAAGAAGACAAGGTTCATGTTCTATTACCCCACGCCGCAAGCATGATGATCTCGGCCCATCTCTAACCGTCATGTCCGGATTTCAACATCCAGAGAGGGGAAGGCGTTTATACAGTCTCGGCAGGACTCAGCAGGTAAACTCGTAATGTCATCTCACTGGTTGAATGAATATCTCGCTGTCTTAATTCCACCGAAGCACCCGCTCATGCTCGTCATGATCCATGACGAGGACTCTATGATGATTCGATAAACTCCATGTCCCCTGCAATAGTTCTCCGCATCAGCGGCCCCTCCCCCAGGTTTTAGCGGCATTAGTGCTCGAGGCCCCTCTTCCCGGACTGCCTAATACGATCCCGGTAGAGGGTCCAGGGTTCAACTTGACTGCCCGAACCGAAGTGGTGTGTTACCTGAACTGAACAATCAGTACCATCGAAGACGGGAAGGAATGAATGGAGGGGGCCCGACAACACACATGACACAGAACAAGTAATCTACCCCTCGATTGTTTTGTCTCTCGTTTGTATCTCCTCTTCCTTGAGCCATTTTTGTTCTTATTCTTGTTTGCTTTGTTTTGTTTTGTCTTGTAGAATTCTTGGATACATCACCCGTCGAGCCATCTTTGGGCCTTGCTATCGCGCTCATGACTCTTTAATCATGGCGTCCCATATGCTTCGTCCGTTGGCCTCGTCCGCGGTTCCAGCTTCAGCTTCTGAGCTGTGCGCCTCGACCTTCTTCTTCCAGAAGCAATTGAAAGGCTACAGAGTCAAAGGTAAGTCGACACACTGACAAAGCTCGTATAAGCTAACTCGATTTGCGGATGGTTGTTTATCGCGTCGCAAACAATGGCACAGCACCCTCAAAGCTTCGCCTCAGCGCGCACTTGTTGCAGACATTTCCAAGCCTCTCGCCCTGATCCGCCATGTTCCCGCGCCTACGCCTCGTAAATATTCTACAGTGGTACTTCCAAAGACAACTCCCTACGAAAACCTGGTTGTCGGTGTTCCTAAGGAAATCTTTCCTAACGAACGCCGTGTTGCCCTTACACCTGCCAACGTAGCTATCCTCAAGAAGAAGGGCTTTAAACAGGTCCTTGTCGAACGTGGTGCTGGTACCAATGCTGACTTTCTTGATGCTGCTTATCAAAAAGCTGGTGCAACTCTCGTCGACGGCCCTAGAGAAGTCTGGTCCAACTCGGACATTGTTCTCAAAGTTCGTGGTCCTGGTCTAGAAGAAGTCGGCTCCATGAAAGAAGGCCAAACTATCGTTTCTTTCCTCCAGCCTTCTCAGAACAAAGAACTTGTCGAAAAGATTGCTGCTAGAAAGGCAACCAGTTTCGCAATGGACATGATCCCTCGTATCTCTCGCGCTCAGGTTTTTGATGCCCTCAGCAGTATGGCCAATATTGCCGGTTATAAAGCTGTTCTCGAAGCGTCAAACGTCTTTGGTAGATTCCTCACTGGTCAGGTTACTGCTGCCGGAAAGATCCCCCCTTGCAAGGTTTTGGTTATTGGTGCTGGTGTTGCTGGCTTGAGTGCTATCGCTACTGCTCGCCGCATGGGAGCCATTGTCCGTGGCTTCGACACTCGACCAGCTGCTCGCGAACAGGTTCAGTCTCTTGGTGCCGAATTCATCGAAGTCGAACTCCAAGAAGATGGATCTGGCGCTGGTGGTTATGCTAAAGAAATGAGCAAGGAATTCATCGAAGCTGAAATGAAGCTGTTTAAAGACCAAGCTAAGGAAGTCGACATTATCATCACTACAGCATTGATCCCTGGAAAACCTGCCCCAAAACTGCTCAAAAACGATATTCTTGATGTCATGAAACCTGGAAGTGTCATCGTCGACTTGGCCGCTGAAGCCGGAGGCAATTGCGAAGCTACTAAAAAAGGAGAGCTGACCATCTACAACGACGTTAAAGTTATTGGTATGTGCTCTTTCCAATGAGAGTTAACTCGACTAACACCTCCAGGATACACTGATTTGCCCTCTCGCTTGCCGACTCAGTCATCGACTCTCTATTCCAACAACATAACTAAGTTCCTGCTTTCTATGTCCCCTGAACCCAAGGCATTTGGTATCGATCTTTCGGACGAAGTTGTACGAGGTGCAATCGTGACTCAGGAGGGAGATATTCTTCCTCCTGCTCCTCGCGCAGCACCTCCACCACCCCCCGTAAAGGCTGAGACAACAAAAGAGACACCCGAAGCTGTAGCCCTCACTCCCTGGCAAAAGAAGACCCGAGAAGTTGCTGGTGTAACTGCAGGCATGGGTAGCATCTTGGCTCTTGGAAAATGGACTAGCCCACTCCTCATGTCGAATGCGTTCACCTTTGCTTTGGCCAGTCTTATTGGATATCGTGCTGTTTGGGGCGTTGCTCCTGCCCTGCACTCGCCTCTGATGAGCGTAACCAACGCCATCTCTGGAATGGTGGGAATTGGTGGTTTGTTCATTCTTGGAGGTGGATTCCTTCCTGAAACAATTCCTCAAGCTTTTGGTGCCCTGAGTGTTTTGCTGGCTTTTGTCAACGTTGGCGGTGGCTTTGTCATAACTAAGCGTATGCTGGACATGTTTAAGCGTGAGTAACCCGGCCCATGACAACACGTAGCTAACGAATACAGGACCTACTGACCCTCCTGAGTACCCTTGGCTCTACGCTGTTCCTGCAGTACTGTGCGGTGGTGGCTTTCTGGCCGCTGCCTCGACTGGTGCTGCTGGCCTTGTTCAAGCCGGTTACCTCGTCAGCTCTGTCCTCTGCATTGGCTCCATCTCTAGTCTTGCTTCCCAGGCCACTGCTCGCATGGGTAACGCCATCGGTATTCTTGGCGTCGGCACAGGCGTTTTGGCCAGTTTGCTTGCTGCTGGTTTCACACCCGAGGTCCTCATCCAATTTGGTGGTCTCGCTGCCCTTGGCACCATTGCTGGTATGCTCATTGGAAAGCGAATCACTCCCACCGATCTTCCCCAGACTGTCGCAGCCCTTCACTCCGTGGTCGGTCTTGCAGCTGTCTTGACCAGCATCGGTAGTGTCATGGCAGATGTCATGGACCCATCAACTCTCCACCTAGTGACGGCCTACCTTGGTGTCGTTATCGGTGGTATCACATTTACTGGATCGCTTGTTGCGTTCATGAAACTCGCTGGTAGAATGTCGTCCAAGCCAAAGATGCTGCCGGGACGACACATCATCAACTCGGGTTTACTAGCAGGCAATGCAGCTACCATGGGTGCTTTCATCACCATGGCGCCAGGAAATCCCCTGATTGCAGCAGGGGCACTCGCTGGAAGCGCTGCGTTGAGTTTCATTAAGGGATACACAACAACTTCTGCTATCGGAGGTGCTGATATGCCCGTTGTTATCACTGTTTTGAACGCATATAGTGGTTTTGCTCTTGTTGCCGAAGGGTTCATGCTCGAGAACACCCTCTTGACCACAGTTGGAGCGTTAATTGGTGTATCTGGCTCCATTCTTTCGTACATCATGTGCGTTGCAATGAACCGGTCACTCACAAACGTTTTATTTGGAGGGCTAGGTACGCCAACCCAAGTCCAAGAGTATAAACCCCAAGGAGAAGTCACCCAAACATCTGTAGATGATCTCGCAGATGCACTCCTCAACTCCGAAAAGGTTATTCTTATTGTCGGTTATGGTATGGCTGTTGCCAAAGCTCAGTACGCCATTTCGAGCATCGTCTCAACTCTACGGGCCAAGGGCATCACTGTACGTTTTGCCATCCACCCTGTTGCAGGCCGTATGCCCGGACAGTGTAACGTGCTCCTCGCTGAGGCCAGTGTACCGTACGATATCGTTCTGGAAATGGACGAGATCAACGACGACTTCCCCGACACTGATCTTGCTGTTGTCATTGGTGCTAACGATACTGTCAACCCCATTGCAATGGAAAAGGGCAGCTCAATCGAAGGTATGCCTGTGCTTCACGCCTGGAAGGCCAAGCAGGTTGTAGTTATGAAGAGAGGCATGGCCAGTGGCTATGGTAAGTGGCTCAACCTCAGATTTGATTCCGCTAACAAGTGCAGCTGATGTTCCCAACCCAATGTTTTACATGCCCAACGCAAAGATGCTGTTTGGAGATGCTAGAGTATCATGTGAAGGTAAGTTTCGCCCTTTTTTCTTTTTTTAAACTCGGCTGACCCTCCAAGCTATCAAATCTGCAATTGAAGCAAAGTCGTAGATATTTCCTATGTAGTTCATGTAAGAGGAGGATCGTGAGCCATAGAGTGCACGTTTTAGATCCTGCATCTATTTCATTAACTGTATGAGCACACCATACAATCTGTAGAATCTCGTTTAAATTCAATACCATTTTGGTTGTGCTGAGCTGCTCCCTACGCGAATTTATGTACACTTAGTCGTCTCATCCTTATTCCCGAGGCGCAGCAACGGGCTGCCATGCCGAAATCTTGGGCTTGACGCTATAAACTGTCAGCATTGTTTTACTCTTGTGAATGGTGCACATACGTGTTGTAGGGCTTGTAGGCGCCCCTGGACAGGGTGAAGTTGGGAAGGGCACGCGAAGGCTCAAAAGCTCGTGTACCGGCATTTAACAAGGGGTCCTGGGTAGGGGGCTTGTCGACGGAATAGCTCATCCACGCGTGCCATCCGGGCTCGATATGGGCAGCATCGTAATCGTGCTTGGCGTACTCGACCCAGCGTGTTCGGAGGGGAAGTTCCTCGTTGTTCTCGAAGAACTTGTTACCAGCGCGATCGGTACCGATGAGAACACCAGCCTTGGTGTCACCTGTGAGTGTCAGCAGGTAATTCAAAAGCCCATAGTCGTGAGGAGCGTACCGATGTACTATTTGCGCAAACAGGCATCGTTAGCCAGAGATTCGAGTGTCGCTCGGTCGGATACATACCAGCAGCTGCTTAAAGTAGTCCTACACCAGTTAGCATTGGCTCTGACAGTAATTCAACAGAGGTTTACCTTGACTCCAACCTTTCGCAGGTTGGTCAGCGTTCTTCCGATTGTCGACATGATGGCGGTTTGAGCGACAATTGACCTCGACGTATAGCGGGATGGAGATGCTGGTCCGTCAATGATGGGATGGTTTGAAGATTGCCCAGCAGGAACGGATCAACCTCGGCAAATCACTTTCTGTGACGGAATGGGTACGTACCTCGAAGCTTCACATCCAGAAATATTCTAGCAATTAACAAGCAATCTTTAATTAGACTACAAGCTTCAATTAAGCTGCATTTGACTCGATATGCTTGCTCGGAGCTGTGCGCGTTGCACTACGACGCTTCGTACCGCAAGATTTAGACCCAGGGTTCCCAGTGCAAGGGTTCAAACAAGACAGTATGCTATGCCTGCTGGAGGTGCTTCAGCGTCCAACTCGAATGGCGCTGGAGCTCTGGCGCCTTTTGTCACGGAATTAGATCGTCTTGCGCCGAGTTTCGATATTCGAGGAGAGCAGATACGAATTATCCAAACCCCGGCCCAATTTTACGAGACTTTAAAGGTTAGATCACCACTAAATACGACAGGGTTAAACTGATGGGTTTAGGATCGGATACGAAATGCCAAAAGACGAATCTTTTTGTCGACGTTGTATATTGGAAAGTCGGAAAAGGAACTTATCGAAACGTTGCAGGAGTCGTTGAGGAAAAACCCAGATGTCAAATTGAGCATTCTTACGGATGCTTTGCGAGGAACTCGTGAAGCACCTAATCCCTCGAGCGCATCGTTGTTGGCGCCTCTGGTGGAAGAGTTCGGAGCGGATCGTGTCGAGATTCGAATGTATCATACACCAAACTTGACTGGGTTGAGGAAACAGTATATTCCTACGAGGATTAATGAAGGATGGGGACTTCAGCACATGAAGCTGTATGGCGTTGATGATGAGATCATCATGTCAGGGTATGTTGGGTAACCCTTCTGTTCGGGAAATACTAACTTGTTAGGGCGAACCTTTCTACCGACTACTTCACCAACCGTCAAGATCGGTATCATCTCTTTTCCTCGAAAGAAGTCACCGATCACTTCTGGAGCATCCACTCAGGGGTGACATCCTTCAGTTTTCTTGTCCAGCCCTCAAAAGAACCAGCGGGTTTCACTCTTTCCTGGCCAGAGAATAACTCGGCACCCTCACCCCTGGAGAAACCCCAATCCTTCATCAAGAGCACTACATCGACACTACAAACTCTTCTGCACCCCAAGTCCAAACCTGAGAATGATGTCTCAGATACACGAGTGTATATGATTGGGCAGATGTCCCAGGTTATGAAGCCTGACACATCAACTGAGCTCCCCATCATTACACATATCCTAAAGACCCTTGCTCTTCCTGCATACCGGGACTCTTCATGGACCTTCACGGCTGGTTATTTTAACCCTGCGCCATCGCTCACAAAACTCCTCCTCGGAACCGCCTCCTCCTCCAACACTGTCATCACAGCTTCTCCTGAAGCAAACGGGTTCTACAAATCGAAAGGTGTTTCTGGTCTCCTACCAGACGCTTATACCCTTCTTGCTCGTCGCTTCGTTCACCGTGTGCACCATGAAGGACGTGACAACGATATCACCTTAAAGGAGTGGCGTTATGGTGTTGTTGGTCAACCAGGTGGATGGACTTACCACGCCAAGGGTCTGTGGGTTACGATGCCAGGAGATAAGAATCCCACTATGAGCATTATTGGAAGCTCCAACTATACCAAGCGCAGCTACTCGCATGATCTCGAAGCTGGAGCCTTGATCGTCACTCGCGATGAAGGGCTCAAGACCAGGTTAGGAGAAGAGCAGCTCTGGTTACAGGAGCATGCTACCAAGGCAACTCGGGACGACTTTGCTAGAACTGAACGAAGAGTCGGTCTCAAAGTCAGAGTCGCCATGTGGATTGTTTCGCTAGTGGGCGGAGCATTGTAAGAATATGTATAGGATCATGTAAATCAGTGTAATCATCTAGAGTGACTCCCAAGTCCAATGATACCCAAGAGCAATCGACATCCATTTGGTCATGACATGCAATGTGTTGCAATTGTACAAAATAATACAAGTTTTATATAGTCTACACGGCATTTAAGCCCCAAGCACTCTCGTCCCTAACTCAGGTCCGCCCTTGATAAGACCCTGCGCGACGACACTGCTCACCAAATCACTTTGGTGTTTCTCGATCAGCTCCTTGAGCACGCTTCGCTCTAGAACAAGCTTGCCCGTCTCCAATAGGTCCTTGACGTCGACATCCTCAATGCCCAGTGCTCGGCCTTCCCAAGGAATCTGCTCCATAGCGTCGAAAAGAGCCTCACGTCGGTTTCCGGTGACAAAGAGAGTTCGACCACTGGCACGGCCCAAGCCAAGGTTGCCCAACACTCCTGTCATGTATCGCTTAAGATACGCCTCCTTCAATCCATCCTTGAGGTACTTTCCAGCAACCATCTCGTAGTCGGTCGGCAGCACAAGATCCATACCATCTTCGCACACGATTAAATCACCCTGTCGGTAGCGGTAGCTCAGAGCGGTACGCCAGGCCTTGTCGTAGACTTTGCGGTTCAGCTTGGTGCTAAAGTCGCGAGGGTGAGGACCGAATGTTTTTCCTCCACCGCGCAGTACAGGACTTTGCTTGGTTCCGAGACGGGCACGACCGGTACCCTTTTGAGGTCGCATCTTTCGGTGGGAGCCGTGGACGTCGTATCGGGTCTTGCTGGAGGCGGTACCTTGACGGGTGTTGTCGCCTTCGTAGACAACGGCAAGGTGGAGGATATCGCGGCGGAGAGGGAGGTAAAGGTGGTCAACGGACCATCGCTCGAGTGCGGTGGGTTCCAACGATGGGAAGTTGTGGATTGTGACGGGTACGGTTTCGACTGCGATGGTTAGTGGATGTTATACAGAAGCGAGAATAGTTGGTCGTACTGGGCTTCCATGACTCTAGGATGCGCTGTGTGTTATTGGCAGGTTTGGTTGTTTCTGTCGAGGTATCTTTCGCCGAGACTTGTGTGGCCATTGATCGTGTAAAGGCTCTGGGGATTGTCGCCGGCTGTAATTGTTAGTATTCGACCATCATCTGCAGTCTCTTCAACATACTTTGGCAGACACCCGCAGAGCACCCATGGCCTCGGCCAGGCAGCCAATTCCCTTGCCAGCCATATTTAAGATTTCCGCTACTCGTATGATCGATAGGGAAGGGACTGGTGGTGGATATAGAGGCACAATGGTCGGGCTTCTGGTGTTGAGGTTTCGAAAACCGTGATGCGATTTAGAGAAAAGTGGATCGGCAACATCCGTCCTCCGCCCCGAGTTTTTAGTGGGGCAAAGGCCTGCAAACCATCCCCAGAGCTTTTTTCAAGATATCTCAAAGACCGTCACTCAGCGTCAATTCAACGTCCACCACGCTGCACCGCTCATCATGTCGCGCTGCCAGGTCGCCATGAGGCCGATCTCTCGGCAGCTGCGGCCACAGTGTCCTAGCATTGTCCGCCCCTTCACCTCTGCCGCCATCCGACGAACACCAGCAGCCGAAACCCAGACTACGCCCACCGAAGCAGACCTTGATCCGAACACGGTGCTCCCCGAATTCGAGGAGCAGCTCATGAAGTCTGGAAAGATGCCAATTGGTTCCCGGCGTCGTCGCTTGGCCATCCGCAGCACTGGCGATCTCCCATTCGAGCACCTTCCCTACCAGGCTTTCCAGGAAGCCCGCAAGATTCTGATGGTCGACCGAGAAGAGAAGCTGGGAAAGATTCAGAAGGAGATTGAGAAGATTTCTCGGTTGGAGGCTACGAAACCGGAGGATATCAAGGGTGGTCAACACATAAAGGATATGAGGCTGAGGGGTCTACGAAAATACGTCGAGGAGCTTAAGATTCTCGCTGATGCTAATGACCCCGTTGTTAAGAAGCGTTTTGAGGATGGAACGGGTATGTTGTGTCGAATGTTGGGTCTGGGCTGAACTAACACATCCCAGGCGACATGAACAAGCCTATTTACCGTCACTACGCCGAAGCCAAGTGGCGCTCATACGACCAGCGACTCATCAACCAACGTATCAAGCAGTTCAACATCGTTCCTGATGTGCTTCCTAAGCTCGAGCCCACTGCCGACGTTCAGCTATATTTCCGCCAACTAAAGGTTCCTCCTGGTCAAATTGTCGACAGTATCGTCAGCGAAAAGGCCCCACGTCTGCGCGTGCAGGTCTTTGACAAGGGCGAGCGTCTCGTTTCTATTGTCGTTCTCGACTCGGATGTGCCCAACCCTGACTCCGACACCTTTAGCAAGCGCTGCCACTTCCTCGCAGCCAACATCCCCCTCAGCCCTACCGACACTTCTCTACCCCTGAGCAGGATAAAGGCCGAGGACCAGCTCGCGCTACCATGGATGCCTGCATTCTCCCAAAAGGGTGCCCCTTACCACCGTCTCGGTATCTACCTCCTCGAGCAGGAGCCCGGTCAAAAGATCGACGTCTCCAAGCTCAAGGAACTCTATAGCAAACGGGACGGCTTCTCTCTCAAGTCCTTCCGTGACAAGTTCAACACAACGCCCTTTGGCTTCAACATGTTCCGAAGCGTCTGGGATGAGAACACGGCAGCTGTCATGGCCCGTCACAACATTCCCGGTTCCGACGTCGAGTTCCGTCCTACACGTGTTCACAGTCTCAAGCCACCAGTCAAGCCTCGTGGATGGGAAGCCAAGCGACAAGGTCCCAAGTACCGCCACCTTTGGAAGTACACCAAGAACATCAGAGGCATCTCCAACTCAAGGGGATGGATCAAGAGGAGATAGAGGAGTGGTGGTGGGTAAGCGTGTATCATATTACTGTACATTTAAAAAAAAATGGGAATCTCTTTGTAAGAGTATCAAGAGAATCAAATCTACGACTCTATAGATGTGTATAACCTGTGATCCAAGATTGATTTAACACAATTCGCCCGGGAATAAATCAAACATCATCATAGTTCAGCCGCGTTTATTCCCGGATAGCATCTCGATTCAACCTTTGACCACCAATCACAATATGTTATCGTGACGAACCTCGACCGAGGCGTTCGCCACAACGTCAATATAACTAGCAGCAAGAGTAGGCTTCTATTGTTACACGAGCTGGGATGAATTCGGATCTGTACTGTCTGATACCTTAGTAGGCATACTTGATAAGCCCTGACGACTGGGTGACGGAAATGTCGGCCTCCAGGTTTTGGAGTATAAAAACAAATAGCTTGTAAGAAGTCTAGTTCAAATGATAAAGGTATTAACTTTGTCTCTTGTGTTCCCATCGGCCAATCTCTCTGATATTCTGGGAGAGGACAAAGCGCATTGTTAAACAGTGGCGATTAGATATCGCCACTCATCTTTAACTTAACTCGTCCAACCCCCTAGAGCTAGCTGTTGACGAACTGTGAATTTGCAAAGCTCGAATCGATTTTGTCAAGCTCATGGTATCCAATCCAGGTCCTCGTACATCAATCCATTGCGAATGCCAATTTCTCGTCGCTTGATGAGAAAACTCGATATCTGTAACAGATATCTCGACTAGTTCACTCGACTACCCTTCGGTTTGTTTGAATATTTCTTTTTGTCATGCTCCTTCCCTCTTATTATACATCTTCGCCATGCATTGATCCCCTTTGCGCAATATCAACCATAAATCTACTCATCATGGTCAAACCTCGCCAAGCAATTGTCTTTTGTTGAATCTGTCATCTGATTAGCAGTTCAACTCCCTCAAGGAATGGCGGACAATTCCCAGACTCCCATTTGGTATTCGCCCCTCAGTTAGCAACCCGCACGTCCCTAACATGGCACACCAAATCATAATCGTGAAAGCGTCAAATCATAGATATCTTATCTTGGGCCTCTCATCCCTTCGCTGCCCCTATCAAATTCCAGTATTATCAGAGACGCCAAAGATACCTGTCCTGTCATGGATTCAGTCGAGCCTGGTGCTTCTGGTGAAACTTGCAGTCAAGTTCCACTCCGTGTCGTGGTATAACTTCCTCTCGCGCCCTTCCCTTCGTCTCGTACTTTACATTTGTCCGTCGTGGTTATTTCCGTATAAAAAATCGTCGATTCAGGTTTAATTCGATATCGCTCTTGGCGCTGTTTTCGTTGTCGTATAGGAAAAAATTTCAAAGTCAAGACAGGAAAGCTGTTGTGATCCTGTGGAGTAGCGTCGAAAGTGGTTTTTGTTTGCTAGGCTGGCCGCCTGTATGTCAAGACAAAACCATTCCCACTCGTCACCATTTTTCATTCTCAGTTCATTCTCAGGGTCTCGAAGTAGTTGTGTTATCCGGCGTCTGGCCGTGGTTGATCTCGGATTCTAACGATCGAGGGATGGGAGTTGCAACTGTGGTTGTTAGCCATAACACGTCGGTATGGTCCAGTGACTTACCACTTGAGCTGCGACGATGCTCGTCGCAGCAATCACCAGTGTTTTGGTGCGGTAGAATCTGAGTCTTGCTTTGCGAAGCAATACGCTGGACAAACTTCCTCGCCTCGTTGTCCAGCCACTGGTTGATGTTGGCGTCGTTGCAGGAAGCGTGCTGCATCAGTTGATTCTTGATGGTGCTTAGTTCGTCCACGAGATCATTGTACTGCTTGTGCAGAACATTGTTCTCATGCTCCAAGCCGTATCGAGCGTCTTCGAGGTTGCTGACCCATTCCTTTTTCTTCTGGCGACACTTTGATGCCGCAATCCTGTTGCGTTTCAGAAACCTGTTACGTTTGGCAGACTCGTCCAACCCATTATCTTCGTCTTCGTCTTCCTCATCTCCAGGATCTGTTCTGATGGAAACCGCTTTGGAAGCTCTTCGTTGACGTGACGGCTTGGTAACTGTCACGGTCGACAGAGGTTGAGTCTTGGTGGTTCTATTGCTACGCCGGGGTTTTGCATCAGCATCGGCAGAATTAGCGGATGGAACAGAAGATTTGCTCGAGGTACGAGATGCCACAAAGACAGACTCGCTGAACGGCGTTCTGGGTGAAGAATGCGTGTCGGCGGGTTGTATGGGGCTCTTGGGTTGTAACGGGTTGTCCGCCAAGGAGGTGTGGTCCATGCCCGACATGCCCGGAGGACAGAAATCGACGGGGTCGTTGAGCACTGGGTTCCACATCGCGGAATTAATGAACAGCTGGTTATCCATTGAATTGCTAACACTTGGGAGTATGGTAGCACCGGGCGAGCAGTCGTTGAGCAACGGATCAATGGATTCATCTTGCTGTACTCCATTCAAGTTATAGTCATCCTGGAACTCCTGGGCTTGATGGCCAAAGTTTTGGTTTGGTCCGTCCATGTTGAACCTGTGCAACAAGGGTTGTGCTACACTGTACTGATAGCGCTATGCCACTGGTGGTCGTACAGCAAGCGCAGGAAGCTACTGGACCGCTCCGGAAGAACAACGCTTTGATGGGAGATGAGCGTGCTACTCTGGGGATCGAAGGACGTTAAGCGGGCACTGGGAGGGGGCTTAGCCGAATTGGATGAAGTTTGAGGGTCCAAGAGCTCAGGACATCAAAGGCCGAATGTGGCGAAGGATATAAGGGCCTGAAGAGTATGATGGGAAAGATGGGATATCCTGAGAATCCGATTTGGTGTTAAAAGATTAATAAGATAGGTGTAAAAGGTTGGCCGCGTTACGTCCAAGCACAAAGTCAGGTGTAGGCAGTAAGTACTAAGGTAGCTTGTCTTGCCTGGGAAGGTGTAGGAGAAAGACCTTCCCCAAAATTAGGTAGTAGCTAGGGCAGGTGGCAGCTTGACGGAGAAACCAAAACCGGATGTGCAGCTCAGGCGCAGGCAGCACAATAATACCTTACAGTACCGAGCTGAACTCCCGCTACAGAAGAAGCAAATGGGATGAAATGGCGCTTTTCGTCGATCAATGATATGAAACCCGATTTCCAATCTCAGGTGCGGATTATCGAGTAGTCAGCCTCTCCGGTCAGTCAATGTTGGAAGTAACAGGGGAGGTAGGTGCCAGAGTTCTACATGTAGGGGGGGCGGGCTGCTGGGTTCTGTTGTTTTTTTGTTTCTTCGACTTTTGTGTGATTCCTCGATCTGGTCCAGTTCAGTTCAGTCAAGTGCAGTCCAAGCCAATCGACTGCGGTCCAGACCAGTCGAAAGGTCTGTCTTGTCTCGGCTTCGGTTTTTAAGTCTGAGGACCCTCAACGCTTTGATAAAGCTGTTCTTGCTGGTTCAGTCAAATTACCGATGAGGGTTCTAAAACAAAGAAAGAGACAAAACGTTTGGTCATATGCTGAATGGATACACGGTATTTGATTTGTAAAATGCCCGCTTCCCTTGGCCCTTGGCGCTTTCAGCAGCTCCTTGAAGCATTCAAACGTTATAGCAACTGATGCGACCACTGCCAATTACTTGCGTCACTCATTCCCCAGTATTAAAAGTCGGTGGATCAATGTATACACCTTTGGCTACTGTACCCTACGATAATAATGCTTGTCCTTTCTATCAAGCTACTGGGGTTCGGGGAGTGAATATAAGGGGAGTGGTGGGTGGAAATAGGCAAGGGATTGAACACAGCAGTGGGTAGACGGACCTACTCCGGTAACTTCAATTCGTAATTGGTCCGAATTCTTCGACGCTTCAACGGACATAACAGGGCTGTCCAATAGCTGCAATAAATAATCAAGTCTAAGAGCTAATTCTACTAAGTGATACTTGCCGATTTGATATTAGACCCTTCCCCCCGCCGTTATTTATCCCCGTGAACGAATCAGGGATGGGTAATACACAGACATTTGGCTAAGTGTCATTAGTTGTCACCAGCTCAAACGCTCATCATTTGCGTGTGGAACTTCCCAGCCAAGACACGTCATTCCGTCTCGACAAGCTCAAATTTCAAACGGGCGAGACATTGTGAAGATCTCGGTACTAGATGGCAGACAGTAGGTAGACTAGGTACATACTATACTAACTTTTAAACTATCCCCTCCAGAAGCAAAGCATACCGGCACAGACTTTGTCTAGACCTTCGTGTGACCCCTCCCTCAGGGTCAAGAAAAACAACGGAAAGGCCTGCACCAAAAAAACGCCGATCTCCTACCCAGATCCTTCCGCTGTTTTTCTTGATCCCTAGCCCCTCACCCCTGTGGTATCTCCTAAGATGGAAAGAAGGAGGCATTGATGAGCAGTTCAACCAATCGTCCCAACCCGGACTTACCTCCGTTCAAAAAATTAGTGACCAATCGAAGCATTCGAAGGTGAATTGGCGAATAATTCATAAGGGCCGACTGCATGATTCTCGACTGGACAGTGTCATGTGGGACTGTATAGATCCTGGGAAGACCCCAAGCGGCTTCCCATCGCGCTTTTCCCCGGACCTATCGACATCCCCAATCTCTCATTGGCATGAGATGCTGTATTTCCATACTGTTGAAACAACTTCCAAAGATCTGTTCAATTCACAGTTGTACACATCAGTTGCAGGAATAACATAACGGGCTGACGCACTCCGTCATTCCCAATGCACACAGGGTCCTGCTAGTTATGGATGATTCAGCTCGCTCGACGATCCTCGGCAAAGGTTTCACATCGAGAATCAAGACGGCTGAGTTGGTGTGACAAGTGATATCTCGGAATGATCGACAATTTCAATCCGGATCTCAAAGGCCACAATAAGTAACGATCATCCAGGCTGCGCATTCTCTGTGATTTGGCTGCTTCCAACTGACCCATGATGAGTTGCTTGCGGAGTTTACTCAAGAACTTTGTTCGTCTGTGATATCAAAGCACCTCTTCTTTTGATATTTCTGGAGGGTAATTCTGGTCTAGATGTCTTAGAGTAAAGAATAGCTGTCGAGCCACCGTTGGTCAACGTGGTACTTGTCATTTGTGCATACACTGACTGCACTGTAGCATAACTGCATACCTATGCAGGATCCACACGCCCTGTCTGTTGAACTGCCGCAATAATACAGATACTAGGTACATACTTGGTATCCGCTGGGAAGATATTTCAACTTCGATCAATGCTGTGAGCCGGAGCTTTTGCCCCGATACTTACCTGAAGCGCAGAGCTTGCGTGCAGGGCAAATACCCACCTAGACCGACTTATTCGCAGGGCATCGACAAAGCTCCTTTCTGGTGATGGAGAGCCGGACGGTTTAAGCGATGGTTAAAAAATGTCTAAATGAAATGAAACAGGGAAATAGTGACAGTGTGGGGGCTGACACGGCGGCTTGACTAGCGGATTTATCGTGGAGATGACTGAGATCTAACCTGGCACTTACCGTCGGAGGAGTCGGGGTCCGAACGAGACCACGAGAGTGGGGCCAGTTCGGCATTCATTCATTTCAGGAGTGACAACGCTATTACCATCACAGATTTTAAGTATGTGTAAGCTCCTGTTCGCGGTCTTTAATAATGGACGAATTCGTCCTTTTTTTCTCTCTATTGGAATGGTAGTTGGAACGCGCGGTGTGATGGAAGCGCTCTTCCAATATCACGTGATGAGTGAATATACTCTCACGTGATTACGCGTCAAGGGAAGCTTCAACGCGCTTGCCCCTCTTACCCGTTATCGCCAACAGGCTTCACTCCACCTCTCTCACCAACCTCATCTGCTGGAGCAGTAGCTAGGCATCTAGATCATAATCCCCACTCGACTGCCCGTCTCCGTTCGCACTCAAGTCATACTCCTCTCGTCGAAAACGAAAGACCAAACACGACAATGGCCGAACAACTTTCAACCCCGCGCATTACCGCCGCGTATCTCGACAACTTTGTCGGCCGAGTTGTTATGCTTGTGGGTGAAGTGACTCAGCTTCGGGGTGATCAGGCGACTCTTGACTCAGATGGAACTGTCACTGTCTTGCTGAATAGAGTAAGTTATTGTTCACCTTTGTGTCAGTCGCACGACATGAACACATTGGTTGCATCATTTGCTTATCAGAGAAACGTCAGGATGCCCATCTCTCAAACGGAAATGCCGTACAGGTCATTGGAAAAGTCAACCCAGACCTATCGATCAAAGTCTTGACGTCCCGGGACCTGGGAAATAGTGTGGGTAAGCAACGAATTTCGTATTTCAGTCGTCATAGTTGCGTCGGTCATGCACCACAATGGGGCGAATGGCTAATCGGTGAAGCCGATGCCAATTTTTATTGCATTTATGGAAATTCTAATGCTGACTGTTGTAGATTTCGGCTTATACAATTCGGTTGTTCAAGCTACACACAAGCATCAGTCAATCTTTACTGGTAACTGACTTGGGCAGCCAGATCATGGCCCCTTCCAGTCCTCACAAGTATACGCCCCACGTGTGGCCATGATCTGGACTTCACCCAAGAGATCTGATACTCACAGATCTGCTACGCATTTAGGACAAGCTTCTTTTAATGGAAAAAATCGAAAATCAAACGTTATTACACCCAATTCAGACTCAACCGAAACCATCACTTCGAGACCCTTATACAACACCCACGCTGCTGCACAAACGTTACAGTCAAGAATAAGATCAAATCATGGCCAGACAAGACCTTCGACCGCCATGTCTTTCACAACGTACAATTCTGACAATCTTGGACGTGAACTTGAATCTCGATCTGCCAGTCCAACCTATCCATCTCACATTTCACAAACACCGACCCCTTCTATGGGAACACTCCTACCATCGCCACCAGAGGAGATAACGATTTGCCGGTCTTATTCTCCAGAAACCACCGCACCGTCTTTCGTTGATACGTCCAGTCGTACACATGCAAGCTCACAAGAAACCTACGACCAACAAGATTCTCAGCTATCACACATACCATCAGCTCAGCCCTATACACCCCCAGGCTACTATCCACCCTTGATGTCTTCTCCAAGTTTACTCCCGTCCCCGCCAATGACACAATCCACCGATGAACAATTCCGCTCATATCAGCCGCCAATGTCCCCCGCATTGTCAGCATCTTCCCGCCGCTATCCTTCACTGGCAGTTAACCGTTTTCCCGCTGATGACTCGGCCATTCCAGACTCGAAATCAGAAGATCTTTCGGAATCGGAACTATTTGATTCCGTTCTTGAGGGAATCGGACGTATTCATGTTTCAATGGATCGGGACGAGGCAGGCAGGTGGCGGATCAAAAGGGCCACTGACGAGAGACCATAGAATATTCTCAACTCTGTTCACATCCTTGTTTGCGAGGTCTGTTAAAAGGACGGTATTTGCAGGTACCAATTTGTACCCCTGGCTATGTCAGGGTGAACACGAGCATAAAGTTGGGGCTATCTTGAATCGGCTTTCAAAGTCCAATCAAAGTTTGGTGTGCCGGTACGAAAATCAAGGGTCCAACGTAATTCGACAAATGAGCTTTCAAATATTCAACGTTGCACACAGTGTTTCTTCAAACCGCACGTGAAATCGGGATCGAGATTCGAATAGCACCCAAGACTGGTCTACAGAGGCAGAGCGTTCTAGGCCTTGGATTTCCCAGGCAACCGATCTTTCCTACACTGAGACATTGGCTCCTGTCAAATAGGGTCTGGACGTTAGGGACGCGTCACATCCTGCAACGCAGCCTCTGCGAATTCATGAATAAATCAAGTTACCCAATAACCTCCAGCGGAGGACCTCCGTTTATACTTGATATACAGACACCCTTGCCACGTATTGAAATAATATCTAGACTTGCTGGCTAAAAACAAAGAGGTACGGCATCACCGCCACCCGTGTCTTGTAAACAAATCTAGACCCTTTGTAACCTCTGCCAACCATGAGGAAGTCTCATCGCCACGAACTTATCAGACATTGAACCCTTGATCGATCATCTTACACTTCCGCCACCGTCAATTTGCACCTGAGCTTCGTTGTCCAACAAGTTTTGTGCTGCCATCCAAATTTCCACATCGCCTGGGCTGATATCCCGTTCTGTCGTCTGAGCCTGCGAGAAATCATCTTGGCCATCCGTTAAACCGTCGAGACATCTCCGTATTCGTGCAGAAACAATCCCAGCGTCTTCTGCTTCCGAACTGTCACTCTCATATCCTTCGACATTCTCCAAGAACGTAGCGTTGTTTGTTTCTGCATGCTTCGAATACTCTGATCCAGCAGGCGTCTTTCCTTTAGCGACGTGTCCATCGACCGTTCCTCCGGCCACTTGTATTCCTTTCAGTCGTGCTATGAATCGTTCGAATACTTTGATCCTCCGTTCTGCGCTTTCGGCCCGCTCTTTCCACATTTGTGACTCCCTCTTGGCTTCTCGTAGTTGTTGACTCAACGTACCAATATCTGCGTCTTCTTGCACCTCAAGCTGTCTTCTCAATTGAATTACTTCTTCCGTCTTGAGGTCCAATCGCCGCTGAAGATTTCGAATCTGCGTATGCAGAGTGGTGGTGCTTCCAGGACGTTGAATAGGGGTTGCGGTGTTATAAGGAATCATCAGTGTATCAGTGCTTTGGGCATTGGTTGTAGAAGATGGACGCACAAAGTTGAGATGCTGGGCAATAGGGGGTTGTTCAGGATACGGCATCATTGTGCTAAGACTGCCAGGATTCTTGAGCGACGTTTCTACACCGTTTTCTGCTGGAACTGGTTTCCTTCGCGGGATCGTTTGCCGTAGACTCAAAACTTCTGGCTGGCCATGTAAGTTTGGTGAGAACTTTCTCTCTTTGTCTGCTTGTTGAAGTTCGATTGCCTTGGTCGCTGCTTCTTCCCCAATCGAGACTCGCAGATTTTGTTCACTGGCCACATCGCCAAAGGTATTTGCCGCAGCTGATGGTTTACGAGAGTGCAAAACGTCCTGGTTCACTGAATCATGCGGTATGCTGTGTCGACCCGATGCCGAGACCGATTTAGCCCGTACACTCCTCGTTGGTAATTCTTGAGAGAACTGTGAGATGAGAGCTTGAGTTTTACTGGCGCTACTTGGCGGCGTTGGAGACCTTTCAATCGATTTCCCACCTTCGAACTTGGCAGCTAAGGCTCTGACTCCTCGGCGGTTTTCAGTTGGTGATATGCTTGGTCGTTTCAACACTCCTTGATTTCTCTTGGGTACGGAGAACCACGGGGTTGACTCGCCGTGAAAAGACTCGGTTCGGGGCGATTCGGCCGGCATGGACACAACACGACTGGAAGGCCGGCGTGCAGAAGTCTCGGGAGTTTGGTGTTGCTGTATGTTGCTTTGTTCTTTAGACTCTGGACTTTGTTGAATTCCGCTTTTCCTCTGTGGCTCCCCTGATGCGCCAGAAGAGACTTGCTATGTCGCTACATGGCTGTCGGGAGATTGTGACTTCACCAAGAGATTCTCTCCTGTAATTGTTGATGGCACCCGCATAGGCGCATAAAATTGTCTTGGTGTTGTTGAAGCAGAATTTGCCGACGAGCTGTTATGAGTCGCTTTCTGGCCACCCCAACTTATTGTGTACTCATTGTTCCCGTCCGGTTTGTCTAAAGGATTTTGATTAATATCGGGCTCCAGGCTGAATGTCGATGCTGGTAACTTCTGATTACTGCCAGTATCAAGCGATAGATGCTTGTTCTGTTCTGAAGAATCCAGTTCTCTGAGCTCATCGAAATGCGCCTTGATGGCGGCTTCTAATGCTTCCTTCTCGGAAGGAAATTCAAATTGAATTGTTTGGTCGCGTTTGTTTGTCGGAATATCAGAAGACCTTGCAACAGACTCCGGCCAGTCAACAGTAATGGAATGACGGTGTGTCTGTTGCGGTTTGTCTTTTTCTGGATGCTTCTTTCTAATCGCACCCTTTCTTTCAATAGACGTAGGGTCTCCAGTGGCCGTTGCCCCCAACACATCTTGCGTATAGACACTGGATTGATGTAAAGGGGTCGATCGTTTGGAAGATGTACGAGGCGGGACATCGTCTTCTGAAACCCTCGGGCTATTGTGATATATGACTCTCTTGTTTCTGGTGACTGAGGTAGGTGTCGGGGCGATGTAGGATTCACTGTCTTTCCCTGGTTTGACCCTGTGGTTGTGACTGTCTTGCGAGTATGTCAAATCGTTTCGTAAATCTTGCAGTCCATCCCTCCGAGTCGTTTGCTGACTATAACTTTCCCCAATGACACTATGTCTCCTTTGGTCTGGGGTAACCTGTAGCCCCCTTTCATCGGGAATGCTCTCCTCCAGTGTTGGACTCAAACACCCTACACTGGTTCTTACGCCAAGCTTTCTGGATGTCGAGCTCCCACGATTCCTCGACCGGTGTTTTGCTATCCCAAGAGTAGGCGTAGCTGGTTCTGGGCTAGTTTCTCTGGTGATCTCGTCTCCCACCTGGTCTCGCAATTCCCGCTCCCAACCTTGTGGCTTCTTTATAACAAAAACGTTCTCCTGAGAATCACTCATTGGGCCAGTAGCCCGTGGTTCGTGTTGTCGGTTCATGCCTAGAGATTTCATTTGACGTACAACGTCTCTCCAATTAACTATAAGCATTTCTGTGATGGTGTTGGCGATGAGAATCTTGTCCATCGTGGGAGGGCCTTGTAGCTCATCAAGGGTCTTCCGTATACGTCGATCTTGTCGCGACTTTGGAGATCTCAGTGGGAGCACCAGCAACCCTGCCTTGGGTACGGCCAGTTTCATGGAGTATAGCCCGAGTAAGTCGCCCAAGAGGAGAGGTCCAAATACTATACCTAGTGCATTGTAACCCATCAAGTCGCCAGTTGGTAGTGGTCTTCCTTCTTCGTCTTCGCGTGGGGTGATCTCTGCTACTCTTCCGATAAGGCTGAGAAGTCCAAAAACGGCGCAAATCAGTTCCCTTCGGAACTGTGACTCGACAGTTGCGATAGCCAAGGCAATAAGTCGGGCCCTGACTTTGGTATGTTTGGTACGAGGGAACTCAGGATCGCCTTGCAGTTGAGAATGGATCGCGACAAAAGCATCGAAAAGGGATAGAGAGCCGAGTATTCCACCGGGGATGACCGAGAGAAGACGTTTAAAGGTTGATGCGACATCATGTACAGAAGCCTGAACGTGCATCGGCAAGTTTGCGCATCGAACAGTGGTACTCGTAATGTCGACTTGGCCGTATTCCGTGGAGCAATAATAATCGAAAAGCATGTTGACTACTCTAATGGATCCCGGTATACGAAAGATTCCTCGAGTAGTGACATGCTGAGCGATGTGATGTGCAGTAGCTCGAAGGCAGGTCGGAAGTATAAGGGCAGACGGTGCGTGTTCAACTGGAAGATAGAACATACTCTTGCCGCTTATCCGAATCATGGACTGGAGATCGATCATCTTTGGGGTTTCTCGGCGATGTACGAAGTTGTGGGCAAGATCCGATACACTGCGTTTGTGACGAGGTCCTTGAGTTGGCGGTAGTGTGTCTGGCCCATTTTGGTTCGAGGAGGATCGTAGTATGCGGTAGAGCCATCCTTGCTTCCGAGGACTGTCAAGTCCTTTGGCCTGAGTAATTTTGTCAGGAGCTGTATCATGATAACTGAATAGACGCTTACTCGAAAGTCAAAGTCATCGATGACCAATATTCTCACTCCATTCTAGCATTATTAGTTTGGCTGCAAGCTCTTCTACAAGCAACCTCACCTTCTTTGCCAAACGGTTGTATTCCTGGACAAAAACTGCCCGATCGTCCAATTCATCGGTGTCGTTAAGAATGTTGTGATCGCCACTGCTGTTCGTCCACGTTTTGCTGGTATGTACAGGCCCCTGATCTGCTATATGCCGTATTGTAGCCTGCAGCGACAAGTTACTCCGGGACGGCGCGAGGCGATGCTGAGGAGTGTTTTCGAGTGCAGAGTAATGACTCAGAGATGTTGGGTGATAATAGTTATCCATCGACACAGGATTTGCCGTAGTTGATGCCAATTAATTGAAAATTCCGATAGTATCCATTCGTTTATTAAGATGCCGCCGTCGCAAGAAACTGCCTAAAAGCAAGAGATGATGGAGTTGATGTGTTGTAATTTTTTACGTGTCGCAGAGCCGTCGTATATATTGAAACAATGGAAGATTCATTGCGGTTTAGGGAAGGATCTGGCGGCAACAGAGAAGTTGGGAAGGTGCCGGTGAAGTGAAGCGTTGCGACAGGAGCAGAAGTTGTGGCAGTGATTGCGGGTGGCAGTAATAAATGGTACACAATGGTTTGGAGCCACAAGATGAAAGCGATGGAGTACAAGTCACACGGCAGCTCATAGACAGACGAATGACAATAAATAGCAAAAGGCAGTAAAGGTTGGTCAAACGGATTGATAGATTATGGTAGTAACCTACAAAATAAACCCAAGTAAAATATGGGGATGGAAAACTGAAATATATCAAGATAACGTACTGATAGAACCAATGTCGTCAGAGTGCAGCAAGCAGTAGTATCAAGCTTGGCTGTCATCCATCATGTCGTCCAACTGAGACCTGACCAATCCCACTCAAATATTGGAAGCCACCCGGTTCCCGAAGCCGAAAAAGCGTCCATCGCTGTGACACTGGACGTCCAAAGAAGTCATCTTCTCTGAGACAAGCTGCATCATGCATATATGCCTTGCCAACGGTCTATAGCGAGATATGTAGGTAGTATGCAACATATTGATATTCTTTCCACGGAAACTCCCCTTGCGCCAGTTTATATGCTTGCCTCCCTGTCCCCTGATCGTAGATGGCATGCAATCATTATGAATCATTTGGTTGGTTCCCTCAAGCCCAGTTGCTTGTGTCCTCCACTCCGTACAGCAAAACATACTTGAGAATATCTGAAAGGGAGATAATGCCCTTGAGCTTGTTATCATCGTCGACCACTATCAGACGGTGAACTCTGCTCTTGCGGACAGTGTCAAAGATGGAATCCAGGCGATCGCCTTCGCTGCATGTGTAAATGCCCGGGCTCTCATCAGATCTCTTGCACAGCGCCTCTCCGACAGAGCCATCCAGATCTTCGTAGGCTCCACCTTTGATACAAGGGATGACATCAACCGCTTCAAAAACATTCAGCACTCGGCCGTGCGAATCGATGATTGGGACACAGCTGATGTTGTATTTGACCATGAGATGAACGACGTCAAGGACCGAACTGTTCATCTTGGCTGTAGCGATGCCTGAATATGTGCCGAGACCAATCTCCCGGACGGTCTTTTTCAGCAGTACTGTGTTATGTTCGTTGTTAACAGCGATAAACTTGAGAATACGATATTGAGTAATGACCGAAACAACCATCTCTTTGTTGGTCTCGCTATCGACATCTACAAGCGGGATTCGTCGCGCGCGGGTCTTGAGCATGCGTCGGCAAGCCTCGTAGAGCGGCTTCGAAGGATGAACCGAAACTGTCTCGATGGGTATCGCGCCGATCGATTTCTCAATATCTGGCTACTGTTAGCGATGTAGGCGCCGAGAAGAAATCAACCAACCTCTTAAACTGCTTAGACGGAATTGATCGAGTTTGTGGAATTCGTCAGGAAACTGGCAATAGTACTGGATCACATTGATGAAATCGGTGCTCGTAAGAATTCCGGCGAATCTGGAGGTTTTGGAGTTCCATAGAGGAGCTGATACAATTGCTGTGGAAAGTTTTAGCATCGGTCAAAACCGCAAATGAGGTGACGTACAGTTCTGTGTGAGGATGTTGATCGCTTTTTTTATGAGAAGTTCGTTATCGAGGACGATGAGTCGGAACGAGAGGGGCAAGACATCGTAGCTGGTGCGCACTTTGAGGAAATCGCGAATAGCGTTCTACGACAACATTAGCTTAACTCAAGACATCCTCAACCAGGTGCGCGCGTGCCCCACGTCGATTTGTACAGGCGGAGGATGCGACAAGACAAGTGCTCGGAAATAGAGGCAAGCGATAATACATACCAGACCCTGCAACTGATCTCTGTCCAGAGGACTCAGAGGTTTCGGCTCGGTGGGCGCCATTGGGCTCCGGATGGAAGTCCTGCGTCGAAGGTAGGATGACGGAGCGACAAAATGAGGGACATGGCCATGACCGGCGGCTGAAGTGGAGGGCGAGGGGCCAGTGGAGGCTGATGCAGCCCGCCTGCGTGGAGTTATCAAAGCCGGTCCTGTCACGACTCCAACTCCAGCTGGAGGTACTGTGGCGTCTGTGCCTTGAGGTGGTGCTGGAGTTGTGGTCGAAGCGCTTTCGGCTGCTGTACCAGTCATGCCAGGTACTGTACTGGGGGCATCATTTTCGACGCGGGGCAGCTCGCCTGCAGTATCGTCACCCTCTGCATCACCAGTTGAAGATTCGGTCGGAGGCTGTTGTGGTTGGGTTTCGGTCTGGGATTCTATCCATGATTTGACTTGTTCTTGTGCTGGATCTTCGGCTTTCGTTTCTTCTGTCTCGAGTTGGCCTTGGGTTCCCAGAGGTTCGCTTGGTAGACTGATATCTGCTGGTGCCTCTGCTTCGGCTTCGAGGGGCTGTTCCCCTCGTACGGATTCGGGTTCTGGATTTCCCTCCATTCCAACCAGGTCCTGTATCTTGATGTTGTACAGTAGAATTCGACGGTAAATCAATCACGTTTCGAGTATTTTAATGATTCGTAGGCCGGAAAATCGTGAAGGGTCAAATGCTGCACAATTGTCAATGGCCAGAAGAGAAACGGACGAGCTGTGAGCTGTGGCGCATTACTGGCGGTAGAAAACCCGATGATGACAAGGCAGACAGAGAAGATGGAAATCGAGCGACAACAAGCTCTGAAAATGGTCAATAAAAAGAATCCGACGAATTTGATGATTGTTCCATATCAATAAAGACGCAGTTTGCTTGGTAAAGCTCGGAAGAGGACGCAGTCGGAGTGCAAAGAGGGAAAATAGTGCTCAAATTGACCATCACTCACAATCGCCCGGTAATCGGTCGGGCACTTGACAACCTGCTTCGGTTGTAATAAATGATAAGAGAACCACCTACAATACAGTTTGCCCAACAAAAGGCCAGCATTAATGTTACTGTACAGCGGGCGGACGCTACAGTACAGTACTCCGTACCGCTGGCCAACATCCATGGGATCTGAACGGACCCTTGACACTCACTACACAGGCGGAGTACGACCAACAGCGTCATGGGCGGATCGACGATGAACTATACGTCTTGGCATGATTCAGCCGTTTTACACAATCGATGCTGATCTCTGAGACTCAGGATTGGCCCGAGCCATTGACCCTTTGCAGTAACATCTCATCTTTTACTGTAGTATGTGACGATTCACAGTCTTGTGGTAATCTGAGTATCAATTTGACTGCCTCACCATGATATCAAAATCCCGCAACCCTTTTGTTGGCCAATGTGTTTATGACCAGGGATATTTGGTGAGACAGGGAATGGAGGGATGGATCATAATCCAATCTTTAAGCCGCACAATATCCATATCAGTAGGCTGCATGTCTCAGGATCTTCATTCCTCATAGTCACGTCGTGTGCGTGTGTTTGTGGTATATACTGTGATTCTGGGAGTGATTTCAAGGGTCCAGGAAAAGGTACTCCGATAAAACGAGCGATGTCTCAGATAACGCTCGATTTTTACGAAGGTTGACGAAAGAAAGATCACAGGTTCCAACATTAACAACAGTAATAATAGTAGTTTGATCGACAGACGAAAAACATGTTAGCTTCTGATATCATGGCAAACCCGTTTTGCTAAAAGTTTAAGGTACAGGGTAGATTGTCCATGAACGACTCCAAGTAAGCTTATATAAAATAAAACGATAATGGCCTACTAGACCCTTTCTATAGATCGGTAAAGAATTACTTACATTCCAGGATTACATGATGTTCCGTTATTGCCAGGTGATAAAGAAGAGAGGTGGATCTCTGAGTCTCAAGGCCAAGCTAAACAAAACCGAAAGGTGTGTGGTTTGTATAACTTCACTGGCAGATTGATGTCCAAAAAAACGAGTTGATATGGATGACATCGACATGATATGCTCGTCACATGTGAGTGCCGGTAGGTCTGCGATGATGCAACGGAGCCGTAGATCAGATAAAGGCCAAGAACAGACAAGGAACTCGCCGAGGTACTCTGTGCAAAGCGTTGTTTTTGATGCATGTTCATACGACAACATCTTAGTAGCTTGCATCAACTTATCTCCATAGACTTTTGTAAAATGGTTCACCGTTCTTGATGAGGCGCTTGAATGAATGGACAACGACAGTTCATGCTTGGCCCGAGCTCCTCTAAAACTCCACAGCAGCTGGGTTCATTAGAGGTGGTCCACTGCAACAGCTGTCGAGACTAGCGAGGCAGGCGGGTCGCAAAAAAGATAGGGACATGATACAAGCCAGACGAAAATATTAGCTTTCTTTTAGGCTGTATATCTACTGGAGCTGACCTAATGGTTTTGTCAGCCATCAAATCAGTACCGGTTTTTATGAGGATGCACCTGCGAGGGTGCACTAGAGAATCTAAGAATCAAAACAACAGCGCACGTATCCGCCAAGGTGTCCCTGGCGGACCCTGCTCGTGGCGGATGACCTCGAACTAAATGAAGTCACTTAATGCGAGAACCTTGGATTCTTGAAAACTACTTCTTTATCCATGATTTTAACGTATTGCTTTAAGTACCTCAAAGTATCCTTAATCGTCCCGTTCTTTCCTTAGTAGCTCAGGCCTGACCTACAACCTACCTCCTCAGGCAGCTTGATTAAGCTGCAGAAGGTCCTACCCGAGCTGCGACGCTTTGCTTCTTTTTGGCGCGCGTTCCATCTCAATCCCCATTCTTTCCCTCGCCAACCAACTGTGAGGCCAAGGATCAACTCCCCCTCGAATCCATCTCTCACCTCCAATTCATCCGCAAACTATATTTCCCTTCACCGTCCCGCGCTCTCGACACTATCGTCGTGTCGATAATTGGCGTTGGTTGTCTCTGTCGTCGTTCATTCCCCCCGTCGCACCGCTCGACTCTTATTGTTTTTGTGCTTGCTTGAATCAGCCAACCGAGTCCGCGACAATTATATTCGATTTAATCCCTGTTATCGTGACGCACCGACAGGACGACAGTTTCGTCAACAACCGAGCCTTGACCGACTCTCCATCAAACCTCGAGTTTCCAACTATTTCCACGCCGTCACCTTTATCGGCCAACGACAAACTTCTATCACCAACGACTGCTCTTTGTTCCGGCCATGGGTATATGCAGTTCTACTTGCTGCGGAGGTACGCATGCTCCATCATGTTTACGATAGCCAGCGATGGATCTGACTGTTTTCCAGGTCGAGCCCGCGATGGCTTGTACGAACCCGTCCTTGCCGATAGCGAACGAGAGGCTGTGGCCGATCTCCTGCAATACCTCGAAAATGTACATAACCAGCCATGCCTATTGAGATCGTTACTGACTTTTTGTTAGCGCGGCGAGACCGACTTCTTCTCTGGCGAACCGTTGCGTGCTCTAAGTACCTTGGTATTCTCGGAAAACATCGATCTTCAACGAAGTGCTAGTTTGACTTTTGCTGAGATCACTGAACGAGGTATGTATCGTGGCATGGGGATGCATGTAATCTTGGCTTACTAACGGTTGAAGATGTTCGAGAGGTTGACCGCGACACACTCGAGCCTATCCTATTCCTCCTTCAGAGCCCAGATATAGAGGTTCAGCGGGCGGCCAGTGCTGCACTTGGAAATCTGGCTGTCGACAGTACGTTCCTCTCAATATTTACAGCACAGCAACTGATGATTTGTAGCCGAGAACAAAGTCCTCATTGTGCAACTTGGTGGCTTAACACCTTTAATCCGCCAAATGATGTCTCCCAATGTCGAGGTCCAGTGCAATGCTGTGGGATGTATCACCAACCTGGCTACACATGAAGAGAACAAGGCGAAGATTGCCCGCTCCGGAGCTCTGGGTCCTCTGACAAGACTTGCCAAGTCTCGAGATATGCGAGTCCAGCGAAATGCTACTGGCGCTTTGTTGAACATGACACATTCCGGTATGTTGCGTGATCCCGAACGGACGCCAGTGCTAATAAAAGTAGATGAGAACCGGCAGCAACTCGTTAACGCAGGAGCTATTCCGGTACTTGTTCAGCTCCTTTCTTCGCCCGATGTCGACGTTCAGTACTACTGCACTACAGCGCTCAGCAACATTGCGGTCGACGCAAGCAACCGACGAAAGCTGGCTCAAAGCGAACCAAAGCTGGTCCAATCTTTGGTCAACCTTATGGACTCGACCTCGCCAAAGGTTCAATGTCAAGCAGCTCTCGCCCTCCGTAACCTCGCCTCAGACGAGAAGTACCAGCTCGATATCGTCCGTGCTAATGGACTACACCCTCTTCTCCGACTTCTTCAGTCATCTTATCTGCCGCTTATTCTTTCTGCTGTCGCCTGTATACGGAACATCTCTATTCACCCTTTGAACGAGTCACCAATTATCGAGACCAACTTCCTCAAGCCCCTTGTCGACTTGCTCGGATCCACCGATAACGAAGAGATTCAGTGCCACGCCATCTCAACCCTCCGAAACCTTGCGGCTAGCTCCGATCGCAACAAGGCTCTTGTTCTGGACGCTGGTGCCGTGCAAAAGTGCAAGCAACTGGTTCTCGATGTTCCAATCACGGTCCAGTCCGAAATGACAGCCGCTATTGCGGTCCTAGCTCTTAGCGACGATCTCAAGTCTCACCTGTTGAACCTGGGAGTCTGTGGTGTCCTGATTCCTCTTACTCATTCTCCAAGCATCGAAGTCCAAGGAAACAGCGCTGCTGCCTTGGGCAACCTATCCTCCAAGGGTAAGTCAAGCCAGTCAATCTATAAACACACGCTAACAAGAATAGTTGGCGATTACTCCATTTTCGTACAGAACTGGACCGAACCCCAGGGTGGAATCCACGGATATCTCTGCCGTTTCTTGCAGTCTGGCGATGCGACATTCCAGCACATTGCAGTTTGGACACTCCTGCAACTCTTCGAGTCCGAGGATAAGACCCTGATCGGGCTCATCGGAAAGGCCGAGGATATCATCGAGCATATCCGAAGCATCGCGAACCGTCAGATCGAACCTGATAACGAATTCGAAGACGAGGATGAGGGTGAAGTTGTCAACTTGGCCCAACGTTGTCTGGAGCTTCTCGGACAGAGCATGTCCAAGGCTCATATCGAGGGCTAAACTCATGAACTACGTCTCTTGAGGTCGGTGCCCTTTTTCAACTCAAAAGCGAAAGCGTTATGGGGCTGGATGATACGAAACGGTGTTGGGCGTATTTACATGTTTAAGATTGATTGGTTCTCCGGTGGCGGATTGTTTCTTTACACAGCTTGCATTGCCCTCTCAGAGGGCCTGTTTTAACATTGTTTTTCATGTTGTGGTTATGGTGTTTAACGCACGGTGTACGAGAATGGACGCTGGGACGTGTTGTCCAAGAGGACAGCATTTGTTTCATTTTGTTTGATGAAGTTTACACGGCGGATGTCCGCTAGATCACTTACTGGGAATTAAATTTGGCGAGAGCAGATGTAATTAGACGAGCAGTCGTAAGTTTCTATACCCAGATAAGAGATGACATACACATCGGGTTTCGACTTTATGAAGTGATTATGCATGTCAGTCCAACTCATCAACCTTTTCTAGCCCATTCTTCATCCACTGGCGCTCATTCCAGGGAAGGATTTTGGCGATAGTGGTGCCGGTGATAAGTGCCAAAGGCAAAGGGCCAAAGTGACGAGAATCTCTCGAGGCTGGAAGGTTATCTCCTGAAATCCAACAGTGGCCCTCAGGAATCTGAAATGTCAGTATTCTGTGAGATTGTTTATGGGGACAAATACCTGAATCATCAAGTTTTCTCCTTGTTCGCCTGGGGTTCCAACAGAGACATAGTCCCCTGGCATGCCTGTCACGCGCTTCACTCCCCATTGATTGTTGAAGATGGGAATGCGGTAGACTACCAAATCGCCTACAGAAACACCACGGCCATAGCGACGTGTATGGTCACACAATATCCAATCACCGTCAACCGTGAATGTAGGTAGCATAGATGGACCTTGAGCTGGACTGACGGTATAACCGTAGGTGATGCCAAGATGGACGAGGCATGCAGCTTTGACAAAAGATACAGTCGTTCGCACCGGATGGCGGGCAAAATGGAAGGAGGCCATCATGAAGTGCCCATGGGGCAGTTTGAACGAGAAAATGGAGGGGTTACAACAAAGCCATCCATTTATATACCAGACTGAATAGATGCTGTGCTTGGTGTTGAAGGTGCTCTAAAGTGTCTGGTGAGAGTCAGTTCTTATTGGATATCGCCCCTGCGATGCCCCGTAGTGACGTTTCTGCCAATACCAACCGCCCAGCAACTCCAACTGAGAGGGACGAGATCAGTTAGTTAACAAATCCAGCATTGAAGCCATTGTCGGTGGTGCCACTCTTTTACAGATCTGAAAATACAACCCCTAATATCATTGGGTGCCGTTATCAAGATGAGCAGCTTCGCATGCCTGCAAAGCTCCCGCCGGGCTCTGTATCGAGTCTTTATCGAGCGCGAAGCTCTTACACGCCAACTTATACCGATACAACGAACACTACCCGTATACCAGAATCGACGATTCTCTGTGTCGCCACTACAATTGAAGGGAAAGGCTCGCCGAGCAAAAGATGGTCTCGACACGGAACCCAGTGATGAAGAGGACAAAGGCTTTGATCGGCGCTACACTACCCAAGAGGATTTTATCAAATCTGGTCGCGACCGTCTACCTATAGATTTCGAGATAACGGATCCTAAAATCATGGTACTCGACAATGGCGTCCTTGACGGACCTTTATTTACACGCAACGTTATGAGCCGCATTGACACTGCCACCGATTCTCTCCGGATGGCTACTCCCTTCATCCCTGCCGACCCGAAAAACAACAAGCCGGTACAATATGCGCTGTGCAAGATCGTCAACAAGAGGGAAGAGTACGAAAGACAGCGCGAGCTACAACAGCGTCGTCGTGTGTCTAAGCAGACTTCATCAAAGATGAAGGAGATCGAGATGAGTTGGGCAATCAGCGACAACGATCTCAAAATCAAGGCGAAGCAGCTGATCGGATTCCTCAGCAAGGGTTGGAAGGTGGAACTCATCCTGGGGTTCAAGAAGAAGGGGCAGAAGAGGAGGACTTCCGATGATACAGCAGAAGAGGCATACGTCAAGGTGCAGAAGCTCATCAAGGAGCTTGGTTCGAAAGAGTATAAGCTGAGAGAAGGAGATGTCGGCCGTACTATGAGGTTTTACCTCGAAGGAATCTACAAGGAATTGAATACCGAGTTGCAGGCAGAGGCTGCCAAACAACAACCCACTGCGGAAGTGCAGCAAGAGGACAGTCCTGAGCAAAAGGAAGCATAAATGTTCAACATGTATCAATAGCATCTGGGTATCTACCAGACGGCAAAGTCTAGCCGAATTGTAAAAAAAAGAAATATCATCAGCCGGTTGTCGTATCCCGGACATAAATCGAGAACCCGAATTTTGGACACCAAACTCCAACCCAGTCCTTATGCGATTCCTTACAAGATCTCATCGCCATCCTCATCCGCTTGAACAGGAGCCACAGAAACAGCAGCACTGTCATCAGGCGCTGTCAAAGTCTCGTCTGCACCATCCATCTCCTCATCCAACTCGATTGCACCCTCGCTCTTCTTAGTTTCCTCGTCAGCAATCTCCTGAGCCTTCTTATCAGCTTCCTCGGCAGCTCTCTCGGCCTCCTCAGCGGCCTTGTTGATTTCTTCCCAGTTCTTGGCGCGCCACTGGATATTTCTTCCACGACCTTTACTCTTCTCAATCTTGTTCTGTGTACGCTCCGCAACAGCAGCTGCCATCTCAAGACCCTTTTCGTGTCGCTGGCGTGCCTTGGCGGACATTTTGTCCTTGCGACCACGCTTAGCCTTTTTTGAGACACCGGCCGAGTGCTGTGCTGCTAGGACGGAGGGACGATGGGGGGCATCGCGAGGAGGAGGCTGAACATCTTTTAGAGACTTGTCGGTGTCGATATCGATGTCTGTTGCGCGACGAGCGGCACGGGAGTGAATTGAAGGCGCTAGACACGTTAGAGTTGGAATATCAGGGGCATATGCTAGAACATACCCTTCTTTTTGGCCATTTTGACGGTCTTGTTCGATTATGGAAAATGTGATTGTTGAATCTGCAACTTTCGGCTTGGTGGGGGATGGAAATTTTGATACCCCACAAAGATAAGCTGACCGAGGCTTGACCGAGCTCACCGAGATTGACGTAAGAGCTAAAATGAAGCATTATTATTATCTGGCGAGGCATGTCATCTTTCTAAGTAAAAAAGAGATGCCTTTAGCTGTAATACAAGGTACAACAATAAAGATTATCGATATTAAGGTTCAATAAATAAAACAATAAGGTTAATCATTATCACAAAACTCTATATCAGAATAAAGCTGTGAGTTCGTAATAATGCTAGACTGTTTCTTCATCCTTATCCAACAAACTATCTAACCGGAACGACAAACAAGCAATCAAGCAAGTTGTCCCCATCCCAACATATAATATACCAAGCTAACCTAGATCATAGTCAAGATATCAGTTCCGACACTAGCTTTATAAGAAGCTAATATAAATAAAAAATACTGCCGTTATACAACTAAGACCGAATACCTTGAT